>QJOA01000881.1:0-22650 GCA_004155915.1 Monosporascus sp. CRB-9-2
CCCATACAAATCGCCGAAATCTCTACATTTTCAAAAAGCCCTTAAAAATCATATAAAAATTGTAAAATTAAACGGTTCTCGTTTTTATTTAGCAGTTTATAATTTTTAATACAAATAATAAAGGATAAAAATAATTAAAATTGCTTATGTAATAGATTTAACGTTAAACGTTAAATACGATTTTACTATATATTTTCTAAATAATATTAATTCCTTAATAATTAATTAAATAAAATAGTTAAAAATCAGATATTTTGTAATATTTTACTTTAATACAAATGACATTTATTAGCGAAAAG
Source organism: Monosporascus sp. CRB-9-2 (assembly GCA_004155915.1). Taxonomy (NCBI): domain Eukaryota; kingdom Fungi; phylum Ascomycota; class Sordariomycetes; order Xylariales; genus Monosporascus; species Monosporascus sp. CRB-9-2. Next base: position 300 of record QJOA01000881.1, read on the forward strand.
TTTGTAAAACTATAAGTAATAAATAAAAAGTTAAAATAATATATAGGAAAAATAGAAAAAAATTTACGACAAAAAGTGATATTCATAAATTAAAATATTCGTTTTATTACTAAAAATAAAGATATTAATACGAAGTTTGCATAATAATAATTATACTGATATAAAGTTTGTTATATAAAAATATAAAAATTATAACTTTATTAATTATTAAAATATTTAAAATTATATATTTTAACAGATTTCCTAATAATTTGTATGGGAAAATGTTAAGGTAAAAAACTTTATATTTAACCGTTTATTTTTTAACGTTACTGTTAAAAAAAAATTATAATTATATACTATTTTTGTTATTTAATAATTAATTTAATATAGGTTACCGTTTATTCGTATCTATTTTTGTTAATTAATTATAAATATGCGATTTTGGCGATTTTGTATGGGAAATGGTGGCGCGTTGGGGGGGTGGAGCGTTAGGGGGGGGTCCGACTTACTCCAGCTTCCGAAGCAAGCTTTACTAGGCACAACTTATTTCTATTACGTTTCATCGCGGGATCTTCCGCTTTAGGAGGGCAGTGGATAACAAATGAAGTTACTCTGTAGGGCTAAACGAGGCTATTCGGGGAGATTTGAGTAATTATGGGAAAAGGTGCAGGGCAACCTGTCAGATATATGGGACATTAGTTGTGTTGTTATATTGGGCTGATTGCATGTGTTGTTATCCGCCCGAAGGGCGATAAGGCGTTAGCGCTAACAATTTTTGAGAAGGAGGGTGGCATTCTTTTTTTATTCGTTCAGATTAACCCAATCAACTTTTACAGGAAAAGCTACCTTTAGCCACACCTATTTTGCACTCCAATATATGTATTAATACCGGTTATTATTACAAATTGCAATATCGCATTCGGGATAACGAGACGTTATATATCGGGCTAGCTGCGAATTCGTAACATTTGTCAGATAAGTAGCAAGATAAAATCTTGCGCATAACACTTAGATAAGCTTATCGCAAAATGATCTTTTGGTGTAGTGGTTACGCGACAACATTATTACCTACAACTTAAAGCCTTATTTGCCGCGTACCGCGATATGTATTGCTTAAATACGCCTAATATCTTAAAGCAGATTTTTAAAAAAAAATTTATATTAATTAATAAGGATTTCCATATTACTAGTATACAAAGAACTTTTTAAAGTTTTCGTCGATCGTTAAAAAGTACTTCGAATTATTAAACGCTTTTAAAAATTAATGCTTTACGTAAAGTAATAACGTTTTAATATACTTTTAATAATAAATTACATTATTTCTGTTAAAAAAGTAATTATTAACGATAATAAAGGTTGAAAAGTATATATAAAAGTTTGCGTTACGTTATATCGAAAATTATAGTTTTATTTAAATTTAAACTTTCGTTAATTACCGAAATTAACGCCGTATATATTAAAGTTATATATATAACTAACTGGAAATATTTTAATCGACTTTTAAGCCTAATTATTAAAGAAATTATTAGTAAAGATTTTTTTTATTTTTTTTATTTTTTTTTTTTTTTTTACGGGTTTGTTTTTAAATTAATATAATTTCTTTTTTCGCCGTTTATTTATTTTTTAAAGAAATTACACGATCGAATTATTAACTTAAACGATTTAATTTACCTTATTATTAGGAGTTAATAATTTTATCGTTTTATTATAAAATAAAGTAATACTTGTAACTTTCTTTAAATTAACGAATTATTTTATTATTTAGTAATATTTTCGAGTAGTGATTAGTACTGCTAAACCTTTTTTACCTAGCTATAAATATAGTTATAATAAAAAGAAAAAGCTATTTAAAATATATATAATACGAAAGTTATAAATATTTTTAAGTTTATCGATAAAAAAAAGTAATTATTTGTTAAGTTGAATTTAATAAATTAATACCTTTCCTATCGAATTTCTTTTTCGTTTCGTCTATAAAACCTCAGCAAGAATTGCCGCCGTTACTTAAATCATAGCCTATTTATACCAAAAATAGCTCGTAATAAGCCGTAACTTAGGATTTTAAGACGGTATTTTCGGATTTATTCGGGATTATAATATTAAAAAGCGATTTCCGATTATATCTTATAATATATTTTATTTACGGTAATATTAAACCTTAAAATATAAAATTTAAATATCTTTATTTATACTTATTTAACCTATTTATTATAATATACGAAAAGTAACTTTAAGTTAACGTTTATAATTTTAAACTTAAAACCGTTATTAAAAAGCTTGTTATCGATCGTAAAAAAAGAAATTAATAATTAAATGATATAAAGAAACGTTCGAACTTATTTAATACGTATTAATTAATCCTTTTTTAAAATTATATAACGTTTTATACTATCTTACTAGATATACTACTTTACCGGATAATTTTTAATACATTTTAATTACCAAACTTTAATTATCTATTTTTTGATATTAATAATATAAAACGGCTTATAAAAAACGTACGAATAAATCTAGCTATTTAGGTTAAAAAATAAAACCTAAAACTTAATTATACAACATTTAATTTTATATATAAAGTACTTTAATTTAGTTTAAATAAATAATATCGCGGTAAACCTTTCCGAACCGATATTATCTTAAATTTACAAAAATTAAAGCCGATCGAAAAGGAATTAATTGTCGACCGAATTTTTGATTTAAATATATAAATATTTCCTATCCGGCTTTAATATATTAAAAATATAGTTAATATATTATTACCCTAACGCGTTACGGATTACGTCGAAATTAACTAGGCGTTAAAATTTATTAAAGAGTAAAAAAACACTTTAAACGCGTTTAAATCGGAATACCAATTATTAATAAATTAGATTTAAAAATTTAAAAGTATTTCGTAAATAATTTAAGCTTATTTAAGTTATAATTACAAAATTCGGTATTGTAAAAGAGAATATTTATAATTTCGACGAAATTAAATTTTTAATAAAATTGTTTATAATAACGAATATAATAATTAAGAATACTAAGAAACGTAAAGAATTTAAATAAACGTAATAAAAAAAATAAAAAATAAAGTGTAATTATTTAAATTATTAATTTTCAAAGTTAAATTATACTGTTATTTATTATTATAAGAAAGAAATATTATTTTAAGTTTTGGTACCGTAATAATTTCTTAATAATAATTAATTAAGAAATTATATTTAATAAAAATAATTTAATAATAAATAAATTAGGTTTAAAATAAAAGTAATATTTAATAAATATATTCGAACGTATAAAAAGGTTCGAAAAATATTACGTTGATAATATTATTATTACGCTTTATATATCCGTATATTTTTCGTATCGGGTTTAATTTTTTAACGTATCTTAATTTTTTATATTTTAAAACGCGTTTTACGGTATATCGAAAATTTAATACGACATTATTATAACGTTTAATAATATTAAATCTAAATTTGCAAAAGCTGGTTTATTTTATCGATATTAATATTATTTTTTCCAGCTTAAAAGTTTTTCCAGTTATACTTATATTAATCGTTTCCCCGTTAACTTCCGCCGGTTTTATTTTATTTTCCGCAAAAACCTTTAAAAATATCCGTAAAGTAATAAAATAAAGACGATATTTATAAAAACGAACTAAAAATTATTAAAATAATTCGTTAATAAAAATATTTAAATCGATTAATTTTATAATAAAAGGTTACATATTATTATTATATAAAGCCGCTTTTTTCCGAAAAAAAACCGTTTAATTATATAAAACGAATTATATTTTAAATAAACATTAAAAGTTAAAAATAAACGTTTTTAAAAAGGAAAAATATTTGTTATATAAAAAGAATAACGTCCTACACTACCTTACCGGATGCACCATCTTACCGGATAACTTTTAATATATTCCAATTACCTAACTTAAATTATCCGTTTCTTAATATTAATAATATAAAACGGCTTATAAAAAACGTACAAATAAACCTAACCATTTAGGTTAATGTAAGAATACAGCCCCCTACAGCCAGACAGATAGGGCTAGGACAGGACCCCATAAATCCTGATAAGAACGTATGCAACAACAGTCGCTGATACGACCCGACAAGGGGCTCGTGGCTCAGTGGAGCTAGCAATTGGTCTGATTATATGACAGTTAAAAACGAAACCCAAAACTTAATTATACGATACTTAATTTTATATATAAAATACCTTAATTTACTTTAAATAAACAATATCGTGGCAAACCTTCCCGAACTAATATTATTCTAAATTCGCAAAAATTAAAGTCGACCGAAAAAAAATCGATTATTAACCGAATTTTTAACTTAAATGCATAAGCATTTCCTATCCGGCTTTAATATATTAAAAATATAGCTAATATATTACTAACCTAACGCGTTACGGATTGCGTCGGAATTAATTAGGCGTTAAAATTTATTAAACGGCAAAAAAAATTCTAAACGCGTTTAAATCGGAAAATCGATTATTAATAAATTTTATCCGAAAATTTAAAGGTATTTCGCAAATAATTCGAACTTATTCGGGTTATAATTATAAAATACGGTATTACAATAAAAATATTTACAACTTTAATAAAACTAAATTTTTAATAAGGCTTTTTAAAATAACGGGCATAATAATTATTAATACCGAAAAATATAAAAAATTTAAATAAGCGCAATAAGAAAATAAAAAATAAGTTATAATTATCCAGGCTATTAATTCTTAAAATTAAGCTATACCGTTATTTATTATTATAGTAAAAAAAAAATTATTTTAGGTTTTAATACCGCGATAACTTATTACTAATAACCGATTAAAAAATTACATTAAATAATAATGACTGAATAAGAAATAAATTAGATTAAAAATAAATCCAGCCTTTTAACAAATATATTCGGACGCGTACGAAAAGTTCGAAACGTTTTTTTATCCTCAACGGCTACGAAAGCTATTATTTAATAAAATTCGAAAAGTATTACGCTAATAATAACATTATTACGTTTTATATATCCGCACGTTTTTTATATTAACTTTAATCTTTTAACGTATCTTATTTTTTTATTTTAAAACGCGTTTATTTACGGTATATCGAAAATTTAATACGATATTATTATACTTATATTATTAAGGAAGATTTTCTCGCCGGCTTTTACGACGCGTTCCAAGTTACTATAACGTCCGATAACATTAAATCTGGATGCGCAAAAGCTGGTTTTATTCCATTCGATTTTAATACTATTCTTTCCGAATTAAAAGTTCTTTTAGTTATATCTACGCCGACCGTTTCCTCGTTAACCTTCGCCGGTTTTATTTTACCTTTTACAAAAATCTTTAAAAATATCCGTAAAATAACAAAATAAGAACAATATTTACAAAAAAGGATTAAAAATTATTAAAGTAACTTATTAATAAAAAGATTTGGCTGGTTTTATAATAAAAGGTTATATATTACTACTATATAAAGCCGTTATTTTAGGGAAAAAAACGTTTAATTACGTAGAACGAATTATATATTAAGTAAACGTTACAAAATTAAAAATAAACGTTTTTTAAAAAAAGGAATATTTATTATATAAAAAGAACAAACTTTGTTGGCCTAAAAAAAAGAAGTGGTAAAAAATTATAATTAATAGCAGCTGGAAGAGGTTATCGCAAAAAGGTTAAAACCAAGAAACGGAAATATAACGTTTGCGGTAAGCCCGGGCATAATGCGCGTATTTATAACAAAGTTATAGATACGTTTAACAAAAAAGAATACGATTAATTTAAACTAATGCGATATATTATTATTAAGTTATTTAAATTTGTTGCTGCGAAATGCTAAAAACCATCCGGTGAGGTAGTACATCCGGTAAGGTGATGTAGGACGTTAAACTTTTTTAGTTTAAAAAAGAAGTAATAAAAAAACGCGGTTAATAATAATTAAAAAAGGTTATTATAAATTAAATTTTAAGGTATTATTTGAAAAGTTGGATTAATTAAAACGTAAAATAAATATTATTAAGGTTACGTTTTTAATATTTTATGTAATTTTTAAAACGGTTATTTAATTTTTTAAAAAAAAAATTTAATTTAAGTATTATTTTTTAAATTTTAAATTAGTATATTTAAATAATTATGTATTCGTTAAAGATATATTTTCTTTTGGATACGGAAAAATAAATATCCGTTTTAAAAGTTTAAATAGTTTTCGATTAATACGTTTATATAATATAACGTATTATAAAGGATTTATTTATAACTTAGTATTATTACGTTTGTTAAAAAAATAAGGCTTTTAATAGGATTATAAAAAAATTAATAATTATTTTTAACGAAAGAATAATTTAATTATTGTAACATTAACCGAAAGGTATAATTAATTCGAAAAGCATTTTGTATTTAAAAAAAATAATTTATGAATAAAATAATTTCCGACTATTATTAATATTCGACGATAGTATTTAAAATTCGTTTATTTAGGTTTAAAAGTTTTTAATTATTTTATAAGGTATTTTTAAAAGATAAAGATTAAGGATTTTAACTAGAAATGTCGGAAGGATGATAAAATTATTACCGTTAAATATAATATATGCGGATACGGAAAAGCAAAACGTTTAAATCGTAAAATTTGCCGAAGTTTATCCGTAAAATTAAAAACGTAATTAATTATTAATTTTTAAAACCTGGAAAAAATAATAATAACTGTATTAATAACGTTATATTTATAATTAATATTTTAACGATAAAATAACCGCAAGAACTATAATAACTTTAAACTACATATTTGCTGTCCTTAAAAATCATAATTATAAAGCAAAAGTTATAAAATATAATGACGAATTATACGATAAAAAGTATTAAATTTAAAATTATTTATATTTAAAGAAAAATATTCGAATTAAATTTTCGGCATTTGATATATAGGTTTAAAATAAAGGCGCCGAACGTTCGGAAGGTATAATTAAGATAAAAACGATTTATATACGAAAAGGGGCAGAATTATTATATTTTTTATAGGTAAAAATTTACCGTATTATAATTTATTTATATAACCGAACCTTTAAATATATACTTAATTAATTAACATTATATAAATATTTTTATATTTATGAAATATATATAAAAAAAATTATTGAGGGAAAATTTTATTTAAATTATTTCCAAGTTTATAATTATAAAATTTACGTTTTTATAAAAAACGTATAACGTAAGCAAAATAAAAAAAAATAAAAAATTTAACTCGAAAATTTGAATTAATGATTTTATAAACTACTAATTATCGAATATTTGCCGTATATAAAATTCTTTAACGAATAAGGTAATAACGATTTATAACGTTATTTTTAACGAAAAAAAATATCTTTAATAATAACTTAAATAATTTTAAAAACGATTTTTTTTTAAAATAACCGAAAACAAATTACGTTATTTATTTAATAAAATCGAATAATTAAAAGGTTTACGTTTCGAATTTAAACTTATTATTTATAAAAAAGATAAAAAAATTATGTAATTATTAAAAATAAGTTTAAATAATCTCGTTAAAAGTAAAAACGTAATAAATTTAAATGAAATGAAAAAAACTTTTTAAAAAATTTAATTTATATAAGCTTAATTAATTTTATATAAATATTTATTTTGTTCCTTATTTGATGCCCGATTTTATTTCGCCGCATTTTATTACTTTATGTCAGCAGTTACAGTGATCGAATGCAGGAATCTGGCGTAATTGCTCTGTGTTAGTTCTTTAAGTTCTAGGAAAGGACAAATCTAGTCCGTGGGCAATCGCCCTTATATACACGATTAGGTAACAAAGAATCATCAGTGGACAAAGGCTGTCCCAGGCAGCATTCTGCTGCCTAGTCTGAACAAAGCCTACCAGCTGGTAGCACCTGAAAGCACCGATTGCCGACACGCCCTTTTGCGTTAGGTAACCGCAGCTGGAAAATTTAAAAAGTTTAAAATCAAATCTAAAAATAACTAATCTATATAAGAATTAAACCTTAGTTTTTATATTATTTTTTAATAGTTTTTAACTTTTTAAGTATTTTTTCAAGTTTTAAATCCCGTACGAATTGCTTAAAGTCCGTTTTGTTAAGTAATTTCGTAAGCCTGTTTATAAGGTTATTTTTGTTTTTTACGTATTAAAAGTTAATATTTTTTGCGTATATTTCTTGTTATACGTAATGATATTGAACTTTAACATAACGTTTTTTTCGTAATATTTATATTTTATTTATTTATTTAAATGCTTTTATATTATTTTTAAGACAAAAATAGGACCTTTAAATATAAATTTTAATTTTATTATGAAGTTTCTGATTTCTGTTATTTTTGTTATAATTATTTTTTTATTTATATATTTTGTTTTTATAATATATTTTATAATAACGTTTTATAATTTTAAAATTTAAAATGCGGACGTTTTAATTATGAAATTTATTTATTTTATAATAAATTTTGTTGAATTTTAATTATTTATAAAATTTATATTTATTATTTAAATTAGTTTTAAATTATTATATTTTTAATCCGGATAATTTAGTTCTAACTTTTTATATTAAAAAAATAAGTTTGTTATATCGTTTAAATAATATGATAATTTTTTAAACCATTTTTAATATTTAAGTAATAAATTTTATATAAATTTAACTCAAATTAAGGTTATAAACGTTATATTCGGTTTATTAATATAATTTAAAAAATTAAAAATTTTTATTGAATTTATATATTTAAATATATTTTTTTATTCATATTATTTTTATATTTAATAAGGTATTTTAAATAATTTTTAATAAATAATATAAACTTTTTTCGTATTTGATTTAATTTAATTAACTTTAATAATTTTTTAATATATTATTATTAATTTAATTTAACGTCGTTAATTAATAAGGAATGGATAATTCGTTTATTTAAGTATTAATATACGTTTTTCTAAATTTTTAACAAAAACATTTTTAGCAATTTTTTTAATAACGTTTTTAAATTATTATTTATTAGTTTTGAAAAACAGGAAATTATTAACGTATAAAACGATAACGTATCCGGTTTTAGGGTTATAATAAAGTATATGATTCGAAATTAATAAATACAAGTTTAATTTTACAAATATAGTTTTAACTTTTTTTTATTAAGTAATTCCGGCTTATTTTAAGCCGTATAATAAATTTATTATTTTAATAACTTTTTTTTTATAAAAAAAAAAGGTACATTTTTTTGTTTTTTAGGTACGTATTAAAGTATTTTTTTAATATAAGGAATTATTTTATATAAATATCTTTTTTTTAGCTTATTATTTAGGTACGTAACGATAAAATTGATTTAGAATATATGCCAGCCTAAATAGGTAATTAAAAATATTGGGATTTTCTAGTATATAATCTTTATTATGTTCGTTACGGTTTTATTATAGTTAATTCCTTTTCGTTAAAAAAACTTTTTCGCGTAAATACATATCTTATACTTATTTAATTTGCTTATAAATATATATTTTCTTCTTAGCTTTTATTTAATATTTAATAAGATATTTATAAGCTTTTTCGTTAAAGGACGTAAATTTAAAAGTTTTACGTAAAAGATTTTTTTTTAATTTCCGTAAAAATTATTTTAAGTTATATTTTTTGTCTTGGGCCTTTTATAACTCTTTTTAGGGACGGACCGTCGTTTATTACTGTTAATAGTTTGTAGGTAATAAATAATTCGTCTAGAATAATATTTTTCGAAATTTTAAAAACGTTATCGTATTTATTTTTTAGTATATTGGTCATTTGTTAGTATTTGTAAATATTCCGGATAACCTGATTGGCGTTTCAGTAATTTCCAAAAAAAGTCGTTATTATCGACGTCTGAGATGAAATAAAAGGTATATAAATTTTTATCATTCTTTTTACCTTTTTAAATTAAAGCTAGCTTTAGTTCGCACATTAACTTAAAGGTCTCGTTTAAGGCCTTTAAGGTATATAATTTAGGGATTATCATTTTCGGGCGTCCTTTTTTACGTTTAACTTGGTTAATTTTTTAATCCGTATTGTTTTTCGAAATAACGTTATCGTTTTTATTCCGATACCCTTTTATTTTTAACGGTATTTTAAACAATTTTATACGGGCTATAAAAGTAATAGAAGAATGTTTTTAAAGTCGGAAAATTTTCTTAATTTTTTTAGGTTTTTATAAATTATAATATATAATATTATAAATAATTTACCGCTTTTTAACAATTATATTTTATAATTATATATCCTTTAATAACTTAATAATATACTTTTTGTTTTATAGGCTGCTAATTCTTTGGATTTAATTTTATAATTTTGATTAATTAAAATTATATATTTATTATCGAAAATTTGAAAATAATTATTATTAGATTTAAATAACTTATTAAATTCGAATATATTTTTAAAGTACTTGATTAATATTATATCTTTTATTATAGATTATTTAATCCTATTAGTTATATACGTTATAACTTTTATTGTTAGATTTTAAAAATATATCGGGATTTTTATCTAAATTAAAATCGTCCGAATTTCGTTTTATAAAAATTAAATACCTTTTTTTATAAGTCAGTTTTAATATTAATTATAGATGTTAAAAAAGTATTAATTTAATATTTTTAATTACGTAAAACTTTTTAATAATTAATATACTAAACTCTTTATTATTATTTAAATGTAAAGTTTTTATTTTTCTATTTTAACCTTTTACGTTAAAAAATCGTTTTTAAATATTTAATTATGCGTATAATATAAACATATAAACTTTATTATAGTTCGTTTCTGGTTTTAAATTAATAATATTTTTTATAACGTAAAAAATCGTTTATAATAAAATCGAAATAATTATTATTTTTAATATTAACGGGCTTAACTAAACTTATATTATATTAAATAATCTGTCTTACGTATTACATTTATCGTTAAAGGTTTATAAATAAAATTTTCCATATTTCTTTTTCGTTATATGTTATATAAAAGAACGTTTTTATTTTATTAAGATCGAAATTTATTCCCGTAAACCTTTTAATAGTTTAAATTAATCGTTTTATATTAAGATAGCAAAAACGGTAATATTAAAGAATAATTTTTCTTATTGTTTCGTTCGTTATACGAACTTTTCTATTTTTAAAAGCGTTAACAAGTATCCTTTTTAGGTTACCGTCGTCCTTATTAAATACCTTTTTTAATACGTATTCTTATTAATAATTCTTATCGTTCGTTAATTTCGAAACCTTAATAATAAATTCCGGCTTTTTAAAAAGTTATAAGAAAAAACCTTTCCGAAATACGTTAATTATCGTTAATTAAAACTTATTAAAATTTATCAAGGTATTTTTATTTAAATAACCTCCTTTTTTATAATATATCTTTTTAAAAAATACTTTTAAAAAAAGTCGTTAATATATAACGTATATTTTATTATAATTTATTATTTTTTACGGGGCCTTTTTAAGGCTTACTTTATTATTTTAACGGTAATAATAATAATAGGTCCTTTATTTGTTATAATATAAATTTCTTTATTTTTGATATTTAAAACCGATTTTTTTTTAAAAATCCTTAATATTATTTATAATATTAACGTTCGTTTTTAAGTTTTAAAGCAACTTACTTTTATTTTTTTATAAATAAATAAATATATAATAATATAGCATTATTTATAATAATTACTTTAAAGCTTTTAATCCTTATAACTTTAAGGCATTTAATTATTATAACTATCTTTTAAAACATTTTGCTAACGTTATTTATAACGGTTATTTTAAGGCTTTCGATTATTAAAGCTTTAAGGCAGTTAATTATTATAACCTTTACTTTAAAACATTTAAGCGTTATAATTTTAATAATATTAATTATTATAACTAACTTCTCAATTATTTTATCGTATTACTGCATAAGGTTTTAAAGCTGTTATTTATTAACATAACCGCTAAATATTTTATCATTAAAACGGTACAAGTTTCCCAGGCCTTTAAAATAAATTATTTTTTATCCGGTTTACCGCCGCGGGCGTTGCCGCGGATGTTGCGAAAGTTGTTGCTTTGGTTATTATTACCTTGACCTTCGCCTTTATTTCGACCTTATTTCTTTTTTTTACCTTTATTATTCTTCTTTTTTAAAGCTTAAGGCAGTTTTTCGTTAAATGTCCGTACTTGCCATAGTTAAAGCAAAATGGATTTCCGTTCTTGTTTTATATAGGCTTATTATTTCGGAAATTATATTTATTTCCTTTACTTTTATTTTTCAAGCGTTATAAAACCGTCAGTTATTTTTCTTTTTATTAATACGATTTTAAAATTTATTGTTAAAATCGTTAATTAGTTGCTAAAAAAGATAATCCGTTTATTTAAGTATTAAATATATCGTTTTGTACTAGTTGTTAACGCGGTTCTTTATAGTAATAAGAAATATTGTAATATGTTTTTTGGTTTTAAGTTTTATATTATAATTTTTTATTTTTCGAAATAATTTTTAAAATTTGGCAATAAATCATATAAGGTTTTTTTTATCGTATATAATTTGCTAAGTTCCTTTTAAAGAGATTTTTGCCGGGCTTTATTTATTACTATATAAATCTTCCGTAAAATCTTTAATTTTTTTTTAAATATTTATAATTAATTTTAAAGGCGCCTTTTTGCAGGTTTAAGTAATAACTTTTGTTAAACGTAATTAATTAATTTATTTTAATTTTATACCGTTTATATAATTAAAATTTTTCAGCGCAAAATTAAAAGTATTATTTTAAAGTTTTTAATTAACTTACCATAATAAGTAATTTTCCTTATTTAAAAAAGAACTAAAACGTTTTTAACGGAATTTTAAATCGTTATTAAACTTTTTTAAAAAAATTTTCCTTTTTCTTAAACGGATATCTAATTTATTAAAGTCATTCAAATTATTAAAATTAAAGCCGGAAAAGTTGTTAAAGAAACTGGAATATTCTTTCCGTTATTTCGGTAAATTTTTAAATAACTTTAAAAAAAGGATAAAAATAATAAATTATTTAAATTATCAAGATTTTTGCATATTATTTCTTTTCTTTTGGCCGGTAACTTTATCTTTTTACTTTTCTTTTTCAAGGAGGGTTAAGCCTTTTAGTAAATTACCTTTTAGGTTTTTTTCGCCTTTTTTTAAAGGGTTAATTTTTTTTTCTTTTTTCGGGTATTATAATAATGGTTATAATAAGCGTTATAACAGGTGTTATAACCGGTATTATAACGAGAACTTCCTTTAAATTATTTACCCGAGCTATAAATTAAGTATTTTTTTAATATTTTTACTTACATATTTGCATTTCTTAAATTTTTTGGATTTCGTAATGCTTTATTTTCGAATATATTTAAAAAATTTATTGTTATGTCGTTTAATCGTAATATTATTTCGTTAACTTTTTAATTTTGAAACCTTATATTTTTAACCTTATCCTTAACTTATTAATATTTATTTTCCCGTATTTTAACGTTTTATTTAATCTTACTTATATTAATACTTAAGGACGTATAAAATTTGTTTAAGTTTATTTCGGTATATTATTTCTAGATTAAGGTTTTAAATTTTTTCAAATTTACCTTTAGTTTTTGTTATTAAGGTAACGGGTTATCTTTTATTAAAACCTTTTTATTTTTCCGCTTATTTTCCTTTATTATAAAATTCTTTATTTTAAGAAACCTTTTAATCGGAGAATAGTTCGGGGTAAAAAAAAAAAAGGTTATCATTATTTATATACTTCCGTCCTTTAAGGACGAAACCGTTATCGAATAAGTTATTAATTTGTTTAACGGGAAATTCTTTAAAAGTTTTACGTTTTTTTGTTATCGTTAATTATTACTTAATTTTTTCTTAAATTGTTAATTAAATGGCTTTTTTTTTAAATTTCGTATTTTTTTTTATTAATTTTTACTTTTAGTTTGTAATTAATTATTTCGTATAACGTATTACGGTTGTTAATTAACTAAAAGATGGTATTATGTTAGCAGTTATAATAATTAAATGCAGGAATTTAGGGTAATTGCTTTATATTAGTTTTTTAAGTTTTAGGAAAGAATTAATTTAATCCGTAGGTAATCGCCTTTATATATACGATTGGGTGATAAAGGATTATCAGTAGATAAAGGCTGTCCCAGGCAGCATTTTGCTGTCTAGTTTGGACAAAGCCCACCAGCCGGTAGCACCTAAAAGCACCGATTGCCGACACTTTATTAATTATTACTATTTAAATTATTACGGTTTTAAAAAAAAATTATAAACGCCGTTTTTAAAACACGTAAAAATATCGATAAAATTCTTAATTACGAAATTATATATCGTGTTTCAAGCTAAAAGGTTACGTTTAATATAAAATGTTTAAGTTCGATAATAAAATTAAAATATGAAAAATAAATAAGTAAAATAAAATTATTTAAATAGTTATAAATAAATAAGTTCGTATATAAAATATAACCGTAAGAAAAAATAACGAGAAATAATTACTTAATTATATATAAATATACGTTTATAAATTCGATAAATATAGTAGCTTTTTGAAATATAAAATACGTTTAATAATATAAAGTAATTAAAAAATTTAGAGAAAATATAAAATTATGTATAGCTTTATTTTTATTAAAAGAATTTCGAATTTTTATTATTATAATTACGTAATTTACTTTAAAGTTAATATAATATAATATAATTAGTACTTTTATTAATATAAAGCTAAATAAGCAAATTTATATAAAATATTACGAAGATACCGGAAACCGGAAATTATTTTATGCTTATTTAAAACTTTATAAGGATTAAGAAAATTTATCGAAAACGTTTATTTAATTAAATTTTACTTTTACTTTTTATAAGCCGTATTATTATACGTAAATTAATATTTTCGTATATTTTTATATTAATAATATTGTTATTACTTATAAAAGAAAATACGAAAAAATAATTTAAGTAACGATTAATTAACTTAAAATAAAATATTAATTTATTAAAAAATTTCTTTTAATAATTTTTAAAAATTTATGTTATTCGAAACCGATTAAAACGTTAAATATAATTATTATAATTATTATATATTAACAAGTTAAACAAGTTAATCGAAATGAAAATAAATTCCGGCCGGATTAATATTTTTATAAAAAATAAAAAGTTATTATTTTAATTAAACAATTATGTTTAATTATTTTAATATTATACGCCGTAATTATTATTTATCCGGATATAACTTTTATAACTTCTAAATTAATAGAATTTAATATAAATTTAAGCCCGGAATATTATATAAAAATAAATCGATTTATTCGATATTTTTTCAAAACAAAATATTATGCTTTAAAATACGGCGGAATAAATATTTTCGAAATAATTAATAATATTTTTTTTGCTAATAATTTAATTAACCGAAAAAGTTTTTAAGTTTACGTAATATACGTATTCGGTAATATTATCGAATAACGCGTTAATAAATAAAATATCATAATTATTTTATAATAAAAATGGAATTATTAGTATTTATTTAAGCCGTAAAAAAGGTTATATACGTATTATAATTAATTAAAAAATTCGGAATTCGATTTAATATTTAATTATTAACATTAAGTATAATAATAAGCAAATTATTAAATTTATTTATGTAAATATTACTTAGATTTAAACGAAAATTAAACATATAAATATTTATAATTATTGATTACGATAAAAGATAATTCGAAAATAATCGAAATAATATATATTTTTACGAACGATATAATTATAATTATATTAATAAAGGTTTTTTTCTTATATTTTTCGGATAATTTATTCGAAAATTAAGGTTAATAAATATTAAAAAAAGAATATAAAAACGTTATATTCTAAAATTGTTTAATAAGAATTTATAAGAATTTGAAGATAACTTTAATTAATCGATATTTTGTATTTAGGGCCTGTTATTAAGAAAACAACCCTTAAAGGGGTGTATCAGATAACTGTTGATATCAGGAGTTTTAAGATAAAACGTTACGGAAATTACTTGTGGCTTAAGGTGGAAATTACACTAGCCACATCTACAAGTATAAGCCCCGACCGACACGGTCCAAGGACTTTATGATACAACAACAACAACTATTTTTGACCCCAATACTGAATACACGCTTATGTCTGACAATATGCCGATTAATAGGTGACCTTTCCGTCTATAGGGTGCGTTACGCACCCTCTAGCTAGTTGACACCACCCCCCCAACGCGCTATCCCACATTCGCAACGCGTTCCGATCTACTTACTAATTTCTTTCTTTATAAAGGCTTTTTAATAATAATTTCAAAAATTAAATTTATTCTTTTAAACGATATATACCTTTCTGCTTAATTTCGCACGGTATAAGTAATAAATAAGATAAAACGTAAAAGTTTTTTATATTTTGCGTTTAAAAATTACTAAACCGATAAAAACTATATTATACGCCGTATCGAAAATATATTTATACGGAAAAAAGTTAATAAAATTTAACAAAAATTATTACAAATTAAAAAAGAAAATTTATTAAGTTGTTATATAAAATTAATTAGGTTATATACCGCTATATTCCTAATTTCGTTTATACGCCTAACGGCTTTCAATTAATAACGGTAATTTTAAATGGTTAAGAAAAATCCGTTTTTTACGACGTTACCTTAATATTAAAACTTTTAAAAATATATATTTTAATTATAACCGCCTATATAAAACTTTACCGACCTTTACGAACGTATTATCTAACCGTTTCGCACTGTTAATTATTAAAATTATTAAATAACGTAATAAATTCAACGCCGACGAAATTGGAATAATAAAAAGTATAAAAAAGTTTTAATTTTCGATAAAACTTTTAAAAAGTTCGTATTTTTTTAAAAAAAAAACCTTTTTAAACCGCAGTAAATTATTATAATCGCCTATATTAACGTTAACGGGTAAACTTTTTTATTACTTATTATTTTTTACGGCGGTAACGTATAATAATTCTTTTTTTAATTCCGACGATAAAGTATATAAAAACTAATATTTTACTATTTTTAAAAACGGTTAAATCAATATTGAAATTAGTTTAAAATAATTACGTAAAGTTTTTATCCTTTATACCAAACCGGCGAACCTTAAAAAATAAAAGGTTTTAGTTATCGACGGCCATAACAGTTATATTACTAAAACCTTTATGTAAATATATATTTAAAATAAAATTTATATCGGTTTTGTTTTTCTACGTTTTATACGTTTTTTAATCTTTTAATATAAATAACTTTTTTATTTTAAAGCGGACATTCTGTTATTAATTCTGGAAATGTTATTTCGAACGGGCTTTTAAAGTTATAAATAAAACGGATTTTCTTTAAACGTTTTCGTATACGTAGAGAAAAGTTATAATAGGTTTAAAATATATTATAAGGCGCTAGTTAATTATAAGTGTATAATTTATTAATAAAATAAAAATGTTAAATAATAGGTACATTAAGGTTAAAGGTTAAATAGCGAAAATATTTAAACTTGAATCAATTTTTACCGTTTTACGTTTCTATTTTTATACGTAAAAAAATAATTTAAATATTAAAATGCTTAAATTATTTAAAAATATATAAATTATTAAAAATAATGCTTAATAAAAATCTATTTAAATTTTAAAAATTTTACTATACGAATTTTATTTTATAAATTTAAAAAGGTTTTAACAAAAAAAAATTTAAACGTAATCGAAATTTATAATAGTGAATTAATTATTATTATCGATAAATCGAAACTTAGAAAACGTAAGAAAGTGCAGCCCGAATCAAATAAAAAGTTCGTAAAAATGATATCGGTTAAAAAAGTAAAGGTAAGGTTAGAAACCGCTTCGAAGGGACGTTTTACAGTAACTTGGCGAAATTAGCAATAAGATAAGTTTTTCGAAAGTGAACAAGATAGCGATAATGATCCGGATTGTATTATTATGCGTTTTATTTAGTATGGAGTTAGTTGAATAAGTGGTTGTTAAGATATTCTTATTTGCACTGAAGGGTTGTGTTGTTGATGGCTTTAAAAGTGGGTGGCGCGTTGGGGGGGTGGAGCGTGAGAGGGGTGTTACGGCCAGCGAAATATAACATGATAGCTAGTTTATTGGCGCTATGAACGAAGATTTTAAGCTGAAGAAAAGAAGGAAGGAAAGGCAAAGTCGCGAAATGCGTGAAGATCTACAAATGTTCCTACTTTTTGTATAGCAGGTGGCTAGTTCGTATGGCAACTGTTAGTTCCATGTAACGGTTGCTAGCCTTACGGTTTAATCCTGGTAACGGCTGCCGTTATATTACCCTTTTTTAAAAATTTATATATAATTAAAAAAAATATATAAGTTTTTATTAATTATAAATACCGTTTTTTCTTTATTAATCCGGTTTTTATTTTCGTAGCTTTATTATTATCGGAATAATTTTTTTTAATTTTATCGGCCGTTATTACGTATATTTATTTTTATAAACGGACCGATAATTTAAATATTTTAAAATATTCTATATAAAACCGTTTTATTACGATCGGTATATTTTTAAAATTAATTACGGAATATTATATTTTATTAAAATTATAATTTTTTTATTTAATTTAATATTATAACTTTTTATAACGTTCGTTAAATTTTAATTATTCGATTTATTTTATTTTAAATTTTAATTTACCGTTAATCTTTTTAAATAACGGTAATATTTAGGTTTATTAAAGTAATAAGTTATCGTTAACTTTACGTAACCGATCGGCATAAAATAAATTAATTATTTTATAATTCGGCGATAAATTAAAAACGAAATTATATCCATATTTTTTTTATAATTTTAAAAACTTTTATTTATTATAAATTTAAATAAATAATTAATATTTATATTATAAAACCTTTTTTACGGAAAATATTTTTATCATTAATTTTAAAATTAATTAAATAATATTTTTTATTAATTTATATTTTTTAACGTTTTTATATTTTTAATACGGTTTTTTTTATAAATATTTAAACGTTTTTAATTTATTTAATAATTATTAATATTTATTAAATTAATTAAATTTTTGTTTTTATTATATTTAAATTTAACGAAAATAAATTCCGGATATTTTTATTTAATATAATTTTTAACGAAATTATATTAATTAATAAATATTATAATAAATTATATGCCAAATTTTATATCGGTATATATACGTTTTAATTATTTTGGTATTTATCGATATAAAAACGTAAACGTTAATTTAATTTTTAATTCGTAAATTCGATAAATTTTTAAATTTACGAATATAAAACGTTTTCGTAATAATATTTTATATCGGTAAATTTATTTAATTTAATTAAAAATTAAAAAATAAATTATTTTACGTTATCGTTAATTTAAATAATAAATATTTTAAAAAAACGATATAAATATCGATAATATTAATTAAGTAAAATTTTAATAATATTAATTTTTTTATTTAATAAAATTATTATAATTTTATTAAATTTATTAATAAATTTATATATATAATTATAACCGTAACGGTTTTTTTGGCATATTTTTTCCGTCGACGGCGACGTAATTTTAAATATTATTTGGAATAAAAAAAAGGTAAAAAAGTTTCGGGATTTTATTTCGAAATATTTTATTCCGATAATAATCGTAATATTTTTAAATATATTATCGAATATTTTATTTAAATTAAAGTTAAATATATTTTTATATTAATATTTTAATTATTTTATTTTAATTAAAGTATACGAATATTTTAAGTACGTAAACTTTATAAATTAATACGGTACGAAAAAAAAAACGACCGTTAAAACATTTTTTCGGATATTATTAATTTATTATTTTTTTTATTTAAATTTTATATTTTGTTTTTGTAACGAATAAAATTAATTAATTCGGTATTTTATAAAATATTTTCGATTTATATTTTAATCGGTATTTCGTTAATAATAATAATAATAAAAATTTAATCGTTTTAACGGAATTAAAGCTTAATTTTTTTTCGGACTTTAATTATAAATAAATTTACCGTTTTTCGTAATAAAGTATTTATAATAATATTTTTTTTATTAAGTTAATATTAAAAGGTAATATCGAAATTAAAAAAAAAAGTTAATTTATTAAATTTAACGCATAAAATAACCCGTTTATTTGTAAAATATAATAAAGTTTAATAATTAATAATAATAAAAAACTTTTATTTTTAAAGTTTAAAATAATAATATTCGAAAATTTGAATTATAACGAATAACTTTCGGTTTTAAATAAAATACGTTTTTTTTATTAAGGTTATAATTTTTAAAAAATATGTTATGGATTTTTATTCGTTATTTTTTTATTATTACCAAATAATATCTTTACTTACGTTACGGGATACGTTTATCTTTATTTTAATTAATTAACCCGGTTAAAAAAAATTAAAATTAAAATTTCATAAACGAACCGTTTTATTTTTTCGAAAACTTTTTTTTATTTAGGTTTTATTATAAAAAAAATATTTTTTTTGATACATAATTTAATAATTCGGTTATACCGTTTTTATAATAACAAAATATTTATACGTAATTATAAAATTTCATAAATAAATAAATTATAATACGGTTATTAAAATTTTTAAATTTTTTTTTTAAATTTTTATTTTTAAATTATTTTAATTTTAGTTAAATTAATTAATATATTTACGCTTATTTTTATAATAATACCAAAATAATTTACTTTTTTAACGTTAAACCGGAATATCTTAATATTTCCTTAAAAGTTAATTTTATATAACTAGGAAATAATTTTTTCGTAATATTTTTAATATTTTTTTTAAGGCCGGAATAAATTAATACGTTATTAACGTAAACGTTTACGTAATAATTAAAAAATTTATATAATTAAGTATTAATAAACGATTATTATTAAATAAAATTTATTTTTTATTTAAATAAAAATATTTTTTATTAAAATATTTTTTAACGGATTTTAAATATTATTAAATATTTTAATTTAATAATAATACGAAATTTATAAAATATTTAAATAATATCGATTTTAATAAAACGTTTAACGTTTTAATATTTAAATTTAATACCGTTAAATAAAAAAGTTAAAATAAAATAATTTTTTAAATATTAATTTTTTAACAATAATTAATATAAAACCGGTATTCCGATAAATAAAGTTTTAGGATAAATAAAATTAAAATAATATTTTTTTATATATATAATGCGATAAAATTTATTTTTAATAATTTATTTTTTTAACGGAAAATATTAAATAAACGTTTTATAAATAAAGGGTTTAAAGGCAGATATCGGCCGGTTAAATTCCAGAATTACATTATAATTAAGTCGAAAATTTAAAAAAAATTAATTTTTTTTTTAATTTTTTTTTTAAATAAACGAAAGGTTTTAATAAAAGTTTCCGGATTCGTTTTACGTATTTCGGATCTTTATTTTCGGAAAAAAGAAATTTTTAACCGTTATAAATTTTTTTATTTTTTAAAGTCGTTATTATTATAACGTTTAATTTTTTATTTTTTAAAAAAATAACTTTTTAAAATAACGGATATTTATTTTATTATTTCGTACGGAAATTTATTTTTAACTTATTCGTTAATAAGGCGATAATTACCTTATTTTTAATAATTTCTATAACGGAAATAATTAATTTAATATTATATATATCCGGTATATTTTTTTTATTTATTATATTTAACGGAATAATAAATATAAATAATAAAATAAAATCGTTTTCGGGTTTTTTTTATAAACGTCGGAAAATTTAGTATTATTTATCGGCTTTTTTTATAATACGGTTACGGCGGTAAATATTTTCTTAAACTTTAAAATTAACGTATTCGTTTAATAAATATCGGGCTAAAAGTTTAATCGCCGGTAAAAACTTGGTTAAAATTAATAAGTTATGGAGTTAAATAATATTTTTGTTTTTATAATTTAATAATAAATTATATTTTTTTATTTAACCGAAACCGATAAAAAGATTATATTTAATATTTATAATTTAAAAAATTTTATTAAAAAAATATTATCCGTTAATTTTTAATATTATAATTATTTAAGCTTTTGTTTAACCGGCAAATTATTTCCGCTAATTTTATAATTAAATTAATTTTTTTAATTAAATAATACGAATTTATAATTATTTTTTTATTTATTTAACGAAAAAAAAGTTAACGTAAAATCGGGTTTATATTTCGGTATTATAAAAAACGGTAATATATAAATTAATTTTATTTATTTAAATTTACATAATTTTAATAAAAGTTTTATATTTTTTAAAGTTATTTATTTTTATTATTATTAATATAAAAAAAATTATTAAAAAATTATTAAAAAAATTTTTTTTTCCGATTTATCGGAATTAAAATTAAACGAATTATTTATTATTTTTACCGTAACAACTTTTTTTTATTAAGGTAATTACTAAT
>QJOA01000882.1:0-22581 GCA_004155915.1 Monosporascus sp. CRB-9-2
AATTAACGTATATATATTTTTATATACGGATTTAATTTATTAAATATTTCGTATTATAAAAGAAAATTTATATCTTTAAAATTACCCATATTTATTAAATATATATATATATATTTATATATAATTTAATAATTAATAACCTTTAGTTTGATTTTTATTAATTTTAAACTACGTAATTATTTTTAAATAATTTGATAAATAAATAAATTTTATTTTAAAAAACTTTTCTTTATAAAATAAAATTTGAAGTTTTTGTATTTTTTAAACGGTAATAACAAATTTCGCCGCTATATTCTATGTATATTTTTTTTAAATTAGGATTATCTTTCCGGTTAAACTTTTTATTATTAAAATATTTAACAAATTTATTAAAGAGTTTCGCAAATTTCGCCTTAATTATCCGCTTATTATTTAACGTATTAATTAAGATAATCTTTTTACTTATATTAAACGTTATTTTTTCATTAATCCGGTGTTATTTTATAACCCGAAAATCTTTTTGGCCGGAATTAATAACGAAAATATTTTACCCGAAATCGTTACCTTATTTTACTAATAATAATTATTAAATTTATTATTATTTAATTAAATTAAATAATCGATATTTTTTTAACGTTTCATAAAGTTTTTAGTAATAATAATTATTAATATTATTATGAATTAAAAAAAGAAGGGTCGAAAATAATTATAATATAAGAATAATTAATTTTATTATTATATACCGTATTTAAAACATTTTACGCTTAAAAGCCGTACCCGCTTAACGTTTTTTCGTTCCCTTATTATTTTACTAAAAATTCGTTAAATATTTTATCTTCCTTTTAACTTAATAAGTTAAAAATCTAAGTAAGTATAAATATCCGAAAACTTTGTAATAAAATAACTAAACCTTTTTTAATAATATGCAATAAATTATTTTACAAATTTATAATATTTTTAATAAAAATTTCTTTTATTAAAAACAATATCTTATATAATATAAACCTTATTAATTAAAAGATTTTATAGAAGATAAATATTCGTTAAATTATATTTAATACAATATTTTATTTATATTTTAAAATTAAATTTTTATAATTAATTTCTTTTTAAAAATCGCATTTATAAATATAATATACGCGTTATAATTATAAACTTTAAAATAAATTTAATATAATTTATGGTCTTTAATTATTAAATTATTTTTAAACGTAAAATAAATATAAATATATTTATATAATAATTACTAAAAGAAACTTTTTTTTAAGGTTCGGTTATATAAATATACCGTTATTTTGTAAGTTTTTACTTATAAAAAGGTTAATAATTTTGCCCTTTTTTTTATAACTTAAAGTTTTTCCTTAATTATATTTTTTAAACGTTTTACGGCACCATTTTATAACTATATATATAACGTATAAAGTTTGTACCATATATATTTTTTATTTTAAAAAAAGTTTAAAATTTTAATTTTTTTAATAAATTTATTATCGTATTTAAATTTTTTTAATAATATCTGATTTTAATGCAAGGTCGAATAGGTTCAAGCCTTATTTTTCAGGCTGAGCCAAATATACAGAAAATTATTATACGATGTAATTTGCATAATAAATATTATACCTAATATCTTCGAACACGATAACTGATTAATGGTTTTACGGTTAGGATAGATTGATACTTCGGTCCCATAAAGCCTCATTCTGAAGCCGAGTGCTGGGCCCCCGTAAGCACGTAATTTCTCGACTGATGTCGGCTTGGGAGGCTTACATGCGTGGTTGCCGATAAGCTTCGACCCTGATAAACCTTATGCCCGAATATGACTCAGGAGATGTTAAGCTTTGCGCGGTAAACCTTAAGGATAAACCTTAAAGGCAGACCTTGAAGGCAAACCTTAACGGTAAACCTTAACTGCGCATAAAAGGCTGGCATCTTTCCGAGCCCTCGCCAGTCTCGATCGTTCCCACAGCACCTTTTCGAGTTACCCAAAACACCATGCCGCGCATTTGATTTTAATAAGTTATTATTTCTAAAAAATATTAAAATGCTTTTACGAAAATTTTAAGTTTTCGGTTTTTAAAATAAAGATCGAATATATATTTAAAACAACGATTAATATATAATATAAAATTTCTATATTTTTTTTAAAAACCTTTTCGAAATCGAAAAAATTAATTATAAATTTCTATTTTATTTTTTATAATTTAATTCGGAATTTTCGTTTGCTTTATTTTTTTACCTTTAAATATTTATAAACGTTATAATTTATAATTATTAATTTCTAAATTTGTACCTTTTTAAAATAATAAGTAAAATAATTTCAAATTTTTAAGCTTAAATATTTTAACCGGAAATATCAAAATTCTGCTAAATTAATATTCGAAAGTTTCTCGATCCAGAAATTAAACTTATTATGGCCAATTTTAAATAACGTTTTAAAAACATTTATTAAAATATTTCTAATTATAAATTAATTCTAATTATTTATTAAGTAATAAAAATAATAGTTCTTTTCGATATAAATAATTATTAAAAATGTTATTATTTTATCAATATCTCTTTCTTTAAAAGAAATATAAAAATATTAAATTATATATAAATTTTTCGTAATAAGCTATGTTATATAATTACATAATTACATAATTAATAATCTATTTTATTTATTAACCTTAATATCGATTTCTTTATACCTTAAAATAAATATTAATATATCGCCTATATAAACGGTATTTTTAAAAAAAATTAATTAAAGTTAAAAAATTACGTAATAATATTAAAAATATAAAAAGTTATTCCTAAATTAAAAAATAATCAAGTTCTTTAAAAAATAAATAAATAAATTGAAAACTTCCTTTTTTTATATACGTTATATAAAAAAAATTTTAATTCTTTTTACTACCCCTTTAAAAAGTTAATTATTAAACTTTTACTTTAATTCCTTTTTTAAGTATCGAATTTCGTTTTTTAATATTATATCGCTTATTATTCGATACTTAACTAACTTTTATATTAAAAAAAAGGTTTCTATTTAATAAAAGATTTTTTAAAAAATATATAAAAATATTCGAAAAATTAATAAATTTATAAGCAAATACGATAACGCCTTCCGATTTTTATCTTTAAATTAATTACATAACTTCCTTTTTTTACGACCTTTATTGCTTTAAAAATTTCCTATACCTTTTTTTCGGAATTAGTGAAATTATCTCTGGTCGTTTTTTCGGTTAAATTAATTTTTTACTTATTTTTCATTTCGATAAACTTTTTTTCTTTTTCATAAAGAGCCGGAAAAAATACGTTTATATTATTTAAAAATTCGAGGTCTCATTACTTAAAACCGGAATTATTATTATTAATAAATCTTTAATTCAAGGCCGATAATCTGTTATTTTAAGCACTTTATACTTATAACTCTTAACTATAATATTTTTCCATTTTTCTACATATTTTTTTATCTTTTTATATAATTTAACGAAAAACTTAAAATATTAATAATATTAATTTTAAATATCGGTAGCTAGATTATTTTTATATATCTTTCCGGTAATAGCTAACGTTACGTACTAATTCCTAAAGTTTTAATCTTTTAATAAAGCAATTTTCTTAATAATTAATAATATTAACGATATAATTTAATTAAAAATTTCTTTTAAATTCTTCCGAATATTATAATATTTTTTATCTTTATATATAAATTTGTTTTTGCGCAGTTAAGGTTTGCCGTTAAGGTTTGCCTTCAAGGTTTGCCTTTAAGGTTTATCTTTAAGGTTTACCGCGTAAAGCTTAACATCTGCTGAGTCACTGTGTCTGACCCTGCCGAACCGTGGAGCCAACGGGCATAAGGTTCACCAGGGTCGAAGCTTATCGGCAACTACGCATTCGGCTTCAAAATGAGGCTCTATGGGACCGAGGTATTAATCTATCCTAACCGTAAAACCATTAATTAATTATCGTGTTCGAAGATATTAGGTATAATATTTATTATGCAAATTATATCGTGTAATAATTCTTTATATATTTGGCTCAGCCTGAAAAATAAAGCTTAAACCTATTCGACCTTACATATACAAATTCGTTCTAAATTTAAATATAAACCTTTTTAATATTAATAATTAAATTTGCTAAATTTACGGTTTTGTTGTATTTATTTTGTTAAAAGGTTTTTATAATAATTAACTTATGAAATTATTATCTTAATATCGTATGTGCGTTTTCTTTTTAAAAAAGATTTAAATTCCTAATTTTTTAGATTTAATAGGCTATATTTTATTACTTTTAAAATCGATAAGTTTTTAAACATTTAAATTATCGGTTCGTTTTTAAAACTCGGTTTTTTAAAGTACCTAATTTTTAAAGATATTATATGTTACCGAAAAAATAATTAAAACTAATATTATCGGTTAAAATAAATATAATTTAAATAAAATACGTATATTATTTATATATATAATTAGTTTTTAAATAAATAAAATTTTTAATTATTAGATATTACGTAACCTTTAATTATATATATTAATTATTATATTAATTATGAAGTTCTTTAACCGCGTCGGTTAGGGCTTATATTAATAGGTATGGCTGGTATAGTCCCCACTCTAAGCCATAGGTAATTTCCGTGGCGTCTTTTCTATCTTAAAACCCCGGATATCTAACAAATAAACGCCCTGACGCGGTATCTTCTACTGTCAGATAACTGTTGATATTAGGGGTTCTAAGATAAAACGCCACGAAGATTACCTATGACTTAGGTGGGGACTACATAAGCCATATTTACAAATATAAGCCCCGACCGATACGGTCCAAAAACTTTATAATTAATATGATAATTATATCCGTTTTAACCCTAATACTAAATATATATTTATATTTAATAATTAAAAATCTTAATTTTATTTAATATTAACATTACAATTATAACGATAAATAAGCTTTAATTATAATAATTAAAGTTATTTAAAAAACGATTTATTTAATTTTTAAAAATTAAAAATAATAAAATATTATTTTTAAATTTATAAAGTTATATAAACCCGGATTACAAATTATTATAACTTACTTAATTTATAAAGTTAAAATTCGAAAATTATCCGAAAAAAGTTAATCCGTAAATTATTTAAAATATTTCGACCAAAATTACCGTTAACAATATAACCGTTATATTAAGTTCCGTTAAATAAATAAATATTAACGAAAAATTTTACTCCGTAATAAAAATAATTACCGAAAATATATTTAACTATAATACGAATTAAGTTATATACGTATACGAAAATATAAAAATATAAAAATTATCGAAAAAATATTTAAAAATTAATAAATTAAATTTTATTATTAATATCTTTAAATTACCGATTTATAACTTATAAATTAATAAAAACTTTTAATAAATTATAGAACAATTTAAAAAGACCCGGCATTATTTATTAAAAAAATAAAAGTCGAAAACGAAAAGAAAATTACCGAATAATTATTAAATTATTTATTAAATTTTTATACTCTTTTCGAAATATAAGTAATTTAGTAAAGATAATTATATCGAATATATAAACAAAAATATTAAAAAATTTAATATATATTTTTAAAGATATTTTTAATTATTAAATTATAAATTTTAAAATAATTTATTATAAATAAATTAATTTTAATATTTTAAAATATTACGAACTAATAACGTAATTTAAAATTTATATTTTCGTATAATTTTTTAAAAAAAAATCATTTATAAATTATTTAAAATACGTTCGAAAGAATATTCGGAAATATAAACAATCCGAACCCCGAAATAAATAACGATTTATTAAATATTAACAAAATATAAAAATATTTATTTAATATTTTTATATAAACATCCGAAAATTCGGTAAAAATTAAAATTAAAATCGTGACGAACGATTAACAAAAATAAAACAAAAACGCGTTATTATTAATAAAAACTTTACTGAATTTATATATTAAATATATTTAAGTTTTTATAAAAAAACTTTTTATTAATTTATTTTTAAAAATAAAATATTTAAAGATTAAAAACTTAACGAAATTTCGATATAATTAAATAAAAAAACGTATTAATATTATTATAAATTTAATAAAATAAATTACGAAATTAAAATTTAAAATATTACTCGAAAACTTTAATTAATTAAAACGTAAAATGAATATTATTAAAACGTAAAATGAATATTATTAAAACGTAAAATGAATATTATTAAAACGTAAAATGAATATTATTAAAACGTAAAATGAATATTATTAAAATTATATTTTTTAAGTTTTCTATATTTTTAAAACGGTTATTTATTTATTTTTTAAAGAGACTTTTAATATAAAAATCTTTTTTTATATTTTTAACTACATTAATCAATTTTTACGTTTTAAATTAATTTCTTTAAGTAGTTATATATTCGTTAAAAATATAATTATCTTTATTTTCGGATACGAAAAAATAGATATCCGTTTCGAAAACCTAAATAGCTTCCGGTTAATACGTTTATACAATTATTAAATATAAGCGTATATTTAATATTAGGGTTAAAATAGATGTTATTATTATATTAATTATGGAATGCTTGGACTGTATTGGTCAGGGCTTATACTTATAAATATAGTTTGTATAATCCCTACCTAAGCTATAAGTAATCTCCGTAACGTTTTATTTTAAACCCTTTAATATTAACAATTATTTAATATATATATTTTAAGCGGTGCTTTTTTAATAATAAGACTTAAATATAAAATATCGGTTAATTAAAACTATTTTCAAATTTTTGCAAATTTTTATTGTATAATTTTGGAACCTAACGTTTTAATATCCTTTTTTTAATATCCGCCAACCTTAATTATCGAATAAACTATCCGAAAAACGTAATAAAAAAACTTTTATCAACTTATTTATCATTATATTATTCGTAAAAATATACATTATTTCGATTTTTTCTTAAATTATTTTTTATCGTAATTAATAATTATAAATATTTATAAATTTTAACTTTATTTAACATTAAATAATATTTACGTAAATCTATTAATTTATTTATTATTATATTAAATACAAATAATTAAAGTATTAAATCGAATTTCGAACTTTTTAATTAACCTTAATACGAATATAACCTTTTTTATAGTTTAAATAAATATTAATAATTTTGCTTTAATTATAATACCAATGATTATATTTTATTTATTAATATATTAGCCGATAATATTACCGAACAAACGTATTACGTAAATTTATAAAAGTTTTCGGTCGATCGAATTATTAACGAAAAAAAAAACGTTATTAGTTATTTTAAAAATATTTATTCGGCCGTATTTTAAAACGTAATATTTTATTTTAAAAAGATATCGAATAAATCGGTTTACTTTTATATAATATTCCGGGTTGAAATTTATATTAAATTTCGCCAAATTAAAAATTATAAAAGTTATATCCGGACGAATAATACTTACGGCGTATAATATTAGGCCGACTCTTTTTAATATATTTTTATAAAGTAATTAAACGCAATTTCGTAATTAAAAAATATTAATTTAATCGGAATTTAACTTTTTCCCGATTAACTTAATTAATTTCTTAATATATAACGATTATAGTAATTATATTTAACGTTTTAATCGGTTTCGGATAATTTTACGTTTTAAAAATTATTAAAATTCGTTTTTTTAATAAGTTAATATTTTATTTTAAGCTAATTAATTGTTACATTAATTATTTTTTTACGTTTCTTTATATATACGATAACGATATCGTTAATATAAAAAATACAAGAATACTATTTCGCGCGAAATAATATAATTCCTAAAAATAAAAATAAAACCTAGCTAAATAAACGTTTTCGATAATTCCTTTTATTAAAATAAAAGATTTTTTTTTAATCCGTATAAAGCTTTAAATAAACATAAAATAAAAACCGATTTCGGGTATTTTAATAACATTTTTATATAAATATCCTTATTTAACTTTATATTAATGAAAACATTAATTACGTCGTATTATATTAACTTTAAATTAAATCGTATAATTATAATAATAAAAATTAAAAAAAAACTTTTAATAAAAATAAAGAGTTAAATATTGTCTTACTTTCTATAAATCGATTAATTATTTTATATTATTAAACGTATTTTATATTTTAAAAAGTTATTTCCCGTTAACCTTTTTACGGTCGTATTTTATTTACGAACTTATTTATTTCTAATTATTTAAATAATATTTTTTTACTCTCCGAAATTTGTTTTTTCTAAAATAATATTATAATTTTTTATAGATTTTAAAAATTAACGAAAAATATTGTCGATCAATCTTGTTTTTTATTTATAATAAACGCTTAATTTAATTATATTTAAAGGGATTAATTTAAATTTTTATTTTTATATTATTAAAGTAATAATATAAACGGTTTATTATCCGGATAACTTATATTTTATTTACTTCTTTTTCGTATTATAACCTTTTTACCGAATTTAAACGTTTTCTATTAAACTTAATATTTTAATTCGAAATACGGCATATAATTCCGGAATTAAGAATTTTATCGATATTTTTACGTTTTTTAAAAACGGCCTTTATAATTACTTTTTTTTAAAACCGCGGTAATTCGAATAATAATAGTTAATAAGATAATAAAACGCGGCGGAATAAAATCGGGCGTTAAATAAAAAACGCAATAAATATTTATATAAAGTTAATTAGGTTTAACGTCTCAAATAAGCAAGCTGCGCGGATAAGCGAGCTGCGCGGTTTTTAGCACCTTGCAATAACGAATTCAAATAACTCAACAACAATATATCGCATTAATTCAAATTAATTGGATTCTTTTTCGCTAAATGTTTTTATAACTTCTTTACAAGTACGCGTATTATATCCGGGCTTGCCGTAAACGCTACATTTCCGTTTTTTTAATTTTAACCTTTTTACGATAACCCTTTTTAATTATTATTAACTGCATTTTTAACCATCCTCTTTTTTTGGGCTAAAAAAACTTATCTCTTTTATATAATAAAAAAAATTTTAAAAAAGGTTTAATTTTAGTTTTATAACGTTTATTTAAAATATAATTCGTTTCGCGGAATTTAATGTTTTTTTTCGGAAAAAAAGCGGCTTTATATAATAATAATATATAACTTTTTATTATAAAATTAACCGATTTAAATATTTTTATTAACGAACTACCTTAATAATTTTTGATTTTTTTTTAAATAAATATTATCCTTATTTTATTGCTTTACGAATATTTTTAAAAATCTTCGTAAAAGATAAAATAAGACCGGTAGAGGTTAACGGAAAAACGGTCGGCATAAATATAACTAAAAATACCTTTAATTTGAAAAAAAAGTTATTAAAATCGAATAAAATAAAATCAACTTTTATAAATCCGGATTTAATATTATCGAACGTTATAGTAATGTAAAATGCGTCGTAAAAGCCGGTGAAAAGATTTTCTTTAATAATATAGATATAATAACGTTATATTAAGTTTTCGATATATAATAAATAAATACGTTTTAAAATAAAAAACCAAAATACGTTAAAAAATTAAAACCGATACGAAAAATATACGGCTACCTAAAGCGTAATAATATCGTAATTCGCGGAATATTTTTCGAATTTTATCGAATAATAATTTTCGTAGCCGTCGAAAATAAAAAACCCTGTTAAATTTTTCGTACGCGTTTAAATATACTTATTAAAATGTTAAATTTATTCGAAACCTAATTTAATTATTATTTAACTATTATTATTTAATATAAGTTTTTAATCGCTTATTAATAATAAATTATTATAATATTAAAACCTAAAATAATTTTTCTCCGTTATAATAACAAATATTGATATAACCTAACTTTAAAAATTAATAACTTCAATTATTATAATTTATTCTTTATTTTTTATTACGTTTATTTAAATTTTTTACGTTTTTCGGTATTAATAATTATTATATTCGTTATTATATAAAACCTTAGTAAAAAATTAATTTTGTCGAAAATATAAATATCCTTTTTTACAATACCGTATTTCGCAATTATAACCCGAATAAGTTCGAATTATTTACAAAATATCTTTAAATTTTCGAATAAAATCCGTTAATAATCAATTTTCCGATTTAAACGCGTTTAAAACTTTATTACTATTTAATAAAATTCGACGCTTATTTAACTTTAATTTATCTTATAACGTATTAAAATCGGATAAAAAACGTTTACGTATTAAGGTTAAGGATACGGTTGATAATTGTCAAATATAGGGGACATCAGTTATGTTATTGTATTAGGCTAACTACGTGTGCTGTAGGACACGTTCAGCTTTTTGGTAATTTAGCCATGGAACATGTATATGCCGATTAGTAGGTGACCTTTCCGTTTATGGGGTACGTTACGTACCCCCCAGCTAGCTGACATACCCCTTAACGCCTTAAAGTATTTATGGCGTTAATCGTTATATTTTATTACTTTTTAAAGTTATAAAATTTTTTTAATTAATTATTTTTTCGTTTAAATTTCTTTTGGAGTTATTTTTCGTCGGTTTAAAGTTTTTATAATATTTATTAATTTTAATTACTTTTTAAAATATTTAAAGGTTTTTTGTAATAAGATTTTAATTAATTTATTGATTAATATATCACCCGTAAATATATAATTTGTTTTAATTAAATCCTGTTTTATTACTTTTTGCAGCTAATAATTATATATATTTACATGCCGTAATTTCGTTTTTAATAAGGTTACGTTAGCATTAATTAACCGTATTATTAATTAATTATCGTATTATATTTTTAACGATTTTATATTTAAGCTAACTTTTAATTTTTTGATTAATTAAAAACTAAATAAAGCTCTTTTAATAACCTACGTAAAGGATAATAATTTCGTTTCGGTTATAAAAGTAGTTATTATATTTTATTTATTTATTTACTATTTTATTATTTTTTCGAATAACTTTATAACGTATATTTAAAAGCTTTTTTAATCGATTATATTATTTATAAAAAAACGTTATTTTAAATATTTAATAAATTCTCGCCGTTAAATTATAATATATGTTATTAAGGTTTAGGTTAAATCGTACGAATTTAATTATTATAAATAATATATTAGATTACGGATTAATTATAACGTATAAAATAAAACCGAATTTTTTTAATACCTGTTAACAAAACTTAAATAGGTTAAGTTAAAATTTGGTAATAATTTGATTTTTGTTATAAATATTTAGATTTTCTTTAAAAATTAAATTAATTAATTTATTTATAAAATCGAATTAAAATAACTAAATTTTTTTGTTCGATTTATTTCTAATTATTTCGACACTGAAAAAGTATTATAAATTTTTACTTTTTATAAAGGTATATTATTTCTGTATGTATTATATTAATTAATCGATAAGGCCTTAATTTTCTTTACGATATACCGTAATAATATTGTTTATAAAAAAGAAAAAAAGTACCTTTAAACGGATAAAATAATAAGGTTCGTAAAAAATAAAATTAAATTTTAAGTTTTTTAAAATATTGATAAAATTTTTGAGTTATAATAAAAATGATGTTTTTAATTTGTACAATACCTTTTTAAAAAAAAATATTTTATTACGGTATAAGTAATTTAAAAATATTTTTATATATATTTCGTAAAGTAGATTTACGTTAACGAAAGCGTTTATAATATTATATTTCCTAAGTTTTAGGTTAAAATTTGCCGTAATAGCGATTAGGGTTCGAAATAATCTTCTAGCAAATATAGATGCGTATATATTACCGTAAACGTCCTTAAGTTGTTAATTGCTTTATATAACGAGATAAGTTTTGCATTTCTATAATTAATTATATTTATTAAATTTGTAAATATATATTTATATATATTTTAAAACTTATTTCTTTTTAATAAAAGATTAAAAAATAATTTTCTAAAAATATATCTTTTTGTATTTTTATAAATAAACTTTTTTAATTTCCTTAAATATTTCTTTTAAAGGATATATATTTAGCTTTTTATAGTTTCGCGGCGGTAATAGTAAATTTCGCTTCTATACCCGACTTTATAACTTAAATATCGTACGTATTATTATAAAGCCTTTTCGATTATAGTAGCGTATATTTCAGGTTTTTAATTTCTTTAGGTTTTCGTAATTTATTAGACGGTTATTACGCGTATTTATAAAATAAGTTATTTATTTTATATTAAATATAGCCTTTTATATTTTATGGTTAATTTTAATAATACTTTTATAATATAGAACGTACGGGAAAATAATTTCGACTTATAAAGTATTTTCGTTTTTTACTATTATTTTAAGTTAAATAATGTAATAAAAGCTCAAAATTATCTTTACTTTTTCCATTAGTATAATAATTATAATAATTATTAAAATAAATATTGGTAACGGTAATAATTAAAAGAATAGAAATAATTCGAATATAATTATTATATAAAGGTAATTAATTTTATGTAAACAATTTTTTTTTATTCCGTATATTTTTTTCGACGTTTATATCGCTTTAAAACCATTTTTGTTATTTAGCCGG
This sequence comes from Monosporascus sp. CRB-9-2, assembly GCA_004155915.1. Lineage (NCBI taxonomy): Eukaryota > Fungi > Ascomycota > Sordariomycetes > Xylariales > Monosporascus > Monosporascus sp. CRB-9-2. The sequence goes on from QJOA01000882.1 coordinate 12,492, forward strand.
TAATTAAATTATTCCGTTTAAGTTTTTATTTTCCTTTTATATATAAATTAAGTAATTATTAATTTAATTAAATATTTCTATTAATTAAAATAATTTTTTGCTATTTATTTTCCGTAATATAAGAAAGGTTATTTTTAAGGTTTTTAATCTTACTTAAAAAGGTAACTTTTTCGTTAAATTAAACGTTTCGAATAATGAGTATTTTATTTATTAATGGATTTTAAATTTCGTAAATATTAATTAATTAATAACTAACGAAAAAATTAATTTATATTTTAAAATTTAACTTTTAAAATCTTTATTTTTTTTTATAACGGTAATCGGTATAACGTAAATTATATAGCTATAAACTTGCAAATAATCCTTTTAAAATTTTCGATTAAATATTATAATACCGTTCTTATACATTAAATAAATATAATAAACTTTATATAAAATTTGCTAAAAAAAGCGTATTTAAGGGTACGGTTATATAGATATATTATTGCTTTAAAAATATATATAATTAAAAATGCGGGTAATTTAACGTTATTTTGTATCATAATTATTTTTTTAATTATAATTTTTAAACGTTTTATATCCTTGTTTTAGGCCTATATATCCGGTATTAAAGGCTTAAATTTAATATTAAAAAAAAGCGATTAAAATATATTTTAAAATTGATAATTTCCTAAAATTTCGTTCTCATATGTAATTATTTATAAAAAACTTTATTTTAATATTTTAAAACTTTTAAAAGATATCGAAACGTTATAATTAATATATTTTACTTTCGGTTTTTAAGATAAATATTTTAAATAAATCTTAAATATTTATCGATAACGAACATAACGTATTTATATTTTTCCGGGTTTTTTTCGAAATTTATAAAATCGATGGCAATTTTTTTATCTTAATCGAAATATTTTTTTTCGTAATTTGTAATGTATTTATTTTTTAGTTTTCGCTTTATTATATATTTAATATTTAACTATTATAAAACCCTTTAAACAGACTTTCTTTGTATAAAACTGTAATTAAGCGATTATTTCGGAGCCTAAATGGCTTAATTTTAGGTATTATATAATATCGTTATTTATACCTAAAGGTTTTTTTGTCCATAAATTAACGTTTCGTTTATAAATAATAAAAGTTATATAAATAATTATTATATTAATATTTTCGATAACGAATTAATTAAACTTATTTATTAACGTAATAATTATTTAATTATATATATTTCGAATAAAATTATTAATTTTTTGGTTATTTTATTAATATTTTTTTTCGAAATTAATAAAATAATTAAATTATATACAAACTCTTCGCAATACATTCTGTTCTATAATTATAACGTTTATATACCGTTAAAACTTCAAAATAATATATTAACCTTTTCGTATCTTTTAATCGGAACCAAATTATTATTTACGTATATTTTGTTACTTTATACGGTTAATTTAAAAATTAAAAATTTATTAATAAAATTAAAGATATATATTCTCGATCTTAAATCCAAAAAAAATTAAAAAATTTTTTAAAACGTTTATTACATTACATTAATCGGAAATTAAAAAGCATATTAAAACTTATTTTATTCCTTTTAAAAATTAATTTATCTTTTATATAATTAATTTGTCTATAATTTTTAATAAACGGTTAATCTTTTTCTTTAAAAACTAATTAAAAATAATTCACCTTTTAATTATAACTTTTATTATTTTATTAAACTTAAATTTTATTAAGGTTTTATTAAAAAACGTATAATAGTATTAAGTTAATTTATATAAAATACTTAAATATATTTTATAACGGATACCTTATACGTTTAACTTTTAACGTTTTTGCTTATTAATATTTCGATCCGAATATAAACTTTTACGGTTATCTTATTTCGACCTTTATTTCAAGGCCTTATTACATAACTAAGCGTTAATAAACTTAAAATTATTTTAATTAAAATTGTTTTATTTTAATAAATCCGCAAGAATTCCGTAAAATATTAAAAACGCCTTTTTAACGTTTCGTAATGTAAATAATTAATAATTTTAGCCCTAATAATCCAAAAAGTTAACAGCCGCCTTTTGGTAATTAATCGTACCGTTTTTAATTTCGGCCTTTCTTATTATTTAAAAAAAAGTTTTCCAGAATTTTATAAAAGAAGTTACGGCTGTATATAAATCGTTAACCTATCCGATTATCGTATTCGTTTTTGAGACTTTATATCGTTATCCTATAGCCATAATCTCTTACCATTTCCCGATTCATTTGTTTAACCTTTTAGCAAACTTCGAAGCTTACTTCAATATTTCGCGGTATTCCCGTTAGGTACATTTTCGTAAGTTCTTTCCTGGGAAAAGATTCGTTTGTTTAATCGCTAAGGATACAGATTCCAGAACCTATTTCGTTAGGTCGTTAATATTCTTGCAAAAAGTATCGTATTTCCGATCCTTATAGGTATATATCGTATATTATTAATTATAAGCTTATTTACCTTCGGTCGTTATCTTAAAACCATTTGTTAGTTAACTTATAAAATCGACTTTTTGATAGTTCTTATAAAGGATAAGATATTAATTCGCGTTGGAAAACGGATTCGTTTTTTTAAGTAAAAAGTTATATTAAGTTTTATAAGTTTAATAGGTTACGAACGTAACTAATTAAGGTCGATATAATCCCAGATTTTAAAAACGTATACCTTAAACTAAAATTCCTTTTTAAAGTAATTCCAATCCTTAGCTTCCTTATAAATAATAAAGGACGTCGATGGTGCAGTTATTATTATAACTAATAAAATGTATAAATAATTATTATTAATATATAGCTTATAGTATTTTAATAATAACTAATTAATTAATATATAACGTTAATTATGTAAATAAAACTTTTAATTGTTAGATATAAACGATATCAGTTATATTATTATATTAGGTTAACTACGTATGCTATAAGACACGTTCAGCTTCTTGGTAATCTAGCTACGGAATATGTATATGCCGATCAGTAGGTGACCTTTCCGTTTATAGAGTGCGCTACGCACCCCCTAGCTAGCTGACAATAATAGATTTTTTTTTGGTCGGCGTTAATTTTCGCAAATTAAGTACCGTATTAAATTGGATAAATTTGTTATTATATCAGAATTTTAAAATAAAAAATATAACCGTATATATAAAGCCAAATTTAACATAAAAAATATACCCGTATATATAAAGCTAAATTTAATATAAAAAAGTTTAAGGTTTCTTTTTTTAACTTAAATAACTAAGTTTATTCTAACTTTTTCTATAAGTTGCTTTATAAAGGTGGTATTAAGAAATAAATAATTAAAGTTGGATAATAAAAAAGTTAAAAAAATTGCGCAGTTCGCTTATTTGCGTAGCTTACTTATTTAAAACGTTAACATTTTTTTACTGATAATTTAATTAATTAAAAAAGCTTTTAAATTTACATAATACGTTTATTCGATAATATTATTAAATAATATATTATCAGCAGTCACAGTGATCGAATGCAGGAATCTGGCGTAATTGCTCTGTGTTGGTTTTCTAAGTTCTAGGAAAGGACTAATCTAGTCCGTGGGCAATCGCCCTTACATATACGATTGGGTAACAAAGGATCATCAGTGGACAAAGGCTGTCCCAGGCAGCATTCTGCTGCCTAGCCTGAACAAAGCCCACCAGCCGGTAGCACCTGAAAGCACCAATTGCCGACACGCCCTCTTGCGTCAGGTGACCGCGGTTGGAAAGTCCGAAAAGTCCAAAATCAAATTTAAAAACAATTAATTTATGTAAGGATTAAACCTTAATTTCGTATTTTCTTAAGTCCCAGGTCCCGTACGAATCGTTTAAAGTCCGTTTTGTTAAGTGACTTCGTAAGCCCGTTTATAGGGTTATTTTTGTTTTTTACGTATTAAAAGCTAATATTTCCTATTTTTACTTTCTGTCGTACGTAATAATATTTAATTTTAATATAACGCTTTTTTCGTAACATTTATATTTCCTTTATTTATTTAAATGCTTTTGTATTATTTTTTAAGATAAAAATAAATTTTTTAGGTATAAGCTTTAATTTTATTAAAAAGTTCCTAATCCCTATTACCTTTATTATAGCTATCTTTATATTTACATACTTTGTTTTTATGGTATATTTCGTAATAACGCTTTATAACTTTAAAATCCAAAATACGAACGTTTTAGCTATAAAGAATATATACCTTATAATAAACTTTATTAATTTTTAATTATCCGCAAAGTTTATATTTATTATTTTAAATAATTTTAAGTTATTATATTTTTGATACGGATAATTTCGTTTTAACTTTTTATACCGAAAAAACAAATTTGCCGTACCGTTTAAATAACGTAATAATTTTTTAATATATTTCTAGTATTTAAGTAATAAGTTACTTATAAACCTAGCTTAAATTAAAGTTGCAAACGTTATATCCGGTTTATTAATATAACTTAAAAAATTAAATTTTTTTATTAAACTTATATATTTAAATATATTTTTTTGTTAACTTTATTTTCGTATTTAATAACGTATTTTAAGTAATTTTTAACGAATAATATAAGTTCCTTTTACATTTTGTTTAATTTAATTAACTTTAATAATTTTTTAATATATTGTTATTAATTTAACTTAACGTTATTAATCGGTAAAAAACGTATAATTCGTATATTTAGGTACCAATTTACGTTTCCCAGATTCTTAATAAGTACGTTTTTAATAATTTTTTTAATAACGTTTTAAAGTTATTATCTGTTAACTTTAAAAAACAGAAAGTTATTAACGTATAAAGCGATAACGTATCTGGTTTTAAGGTTGTAATAAATCGCATTATCCGAAATTAATAAGTAAAAACCTAACTTCATAAATATTTTTTTAACTTTTTCCTGCTAAGCAGTTCCGGCCTGCTTTAGGCCGTACAGTAAATTTATTAACTTAATAACTTTTTTAAAGGAAAAACGGTACGTTTTTTTATTTTTTAAATACGTATCGAAATACTTTTTTAATATAAGGAACTATTTTATATAAATATTTTTTTTTAATTTACCGTTTAAGTACGTAATAATAAAATTGATTTAGAATATATATTAATTTAAATAAATAACTAAGGCCATTAATATCCTTTAATATATAGCTTTTGTTATATTCGTTATTATTTCGTTATAATTAATTCTTTTTCGTTATATAAATTTTTTCGCGTAAATACGTACTTTATACTTATTTAGCTTTTTTATAAATATATATTTCTTTTTTAATATTTATTTAATATTAATAAGGTATTTATAAGTTTCTTTATTAAGGGGCGTAAACTTAAAGGTTTTATGCGAAAAATTTTTTTTAATTTCCGTAAAGATTACTTTAAGTTATATCTTTCGTTTTAGGCCTTTTATAACTTCCTTTAAGAACGGGCCGTCGTTTATTGCTACAAATAACCTATAAATAGTAAATAACTTGCCCAGGTTAATATTTTCCAAATTTTTAAACTTAAAAATGTTATTATATTTATCTTTTAACATATTAACCATTTGCTGGTACTCGTAAATGTTCCGGATAACCTGATCGGCATTTCCGTAACCTTTAAAAAAGTTGTTGTCGTCGACGTCTGGGACGAAATGGAAAGTATGTAAATTTTTATCGCTTTTTTCGCCCTTTTAGGTCAAAGCTAATTTTAATTTGCGTATTAGCTTAAGGGCTTCGTTTAAGGCTTTTAGGATATATAGCTTAGGAATTGTCTTTTTCGGGCGTCCTTTTTTACGCTTAACTTGTTTAATTTTCTGGTCCGTATCGTCTTTCGAAATAACGTTATCGTTTTTGTTTTTTATTCCGATACCTTTTTATCTTTAACGGTATTTTAGGCGTTTCTGTACAGGTTATAAAAACGATCGAATAATATTTTTAAGGTCGGGAAACTACTTTAGCTTTTCCAGGTTTTTATAAATTATAATATATAATATTATAAATAATTTACCGCCTTTTAAAAGTTATACCTTATAATTATATATCCTTTAATAATTTAATAACATATCTTTTGCTTTACGAGCTATTAACTTTTTTAATTTAGTTTTATAATTCTGATTAATTAAAACTGTATACCTGTTGCCGAGAATTTAAAGGTGATTGTTATTAGGCTTATGTAATTTGTTAAGTTCGAATACGTTTTTAAAGCGTTCGATTAATATTATATCCTTTATTATAAATTATTTAATCCTGTTAATTATATACGTTGTAGCTTTTATTATTAAGTTTTAAAAATATATCGGAATTTTTATTTAGGCTAAAATCGTACAAACTTTATCCTGCAGGAACTAAATACCTTTTTCCGTAATTTTATTTTGGTACTGGTTATAAAAGCTGGAAATTATTAATTTAATGCCTTTAACTGCGTAAAATTTCTCGATTATGCTTATACCGAATTCCCTACCGCCGTCCAGGCGTAAAGTCTGCATTCTTTTGCTTCCAATTACCTTTAAACGCTTAATTATCCGTATAATATAAGCGTATAAGCTTTATTATACTTCGTTTTTGGTCTTAAACGAATAATATTTTTTATAGCGCAATAAATTATTTATGATAAAACCGAAATAACTGTTATTCTTAATATTAACGGGTTTAATTAAGCCCATATTATATTAAATAATTTTTCCCACGTATTTCTTTCGTCGTTAGGGATTTATAAATAGGATTTTCCGTATTTTTCTTTCGTTATATGCTGTATAAAGCAGCGCTTCCATTTCGTTAAGGTTTAAATTTATTCCCGTAAACCTTTTGATAATCCAAATTAATCGTTTTGTGCTAGGATGGCAAAGACGGTAATGCCAAAAGATAATTTTTTTTTTTATTTCGTCCGTTATGCAAACTTTTCCATTTTTGAAAGCGTTAATAAGCACCTTTTTTAGGTTACCGTTATTCTTATTAAGTACCTTCCTTAATACGTATCCTTATTAATAATTTTTGTCGTTCGTTAATTCCGGGGTTTTAATAAGAAGTTCCGGCTTTCCATAAAGCTATAAAAAAAAGCTTTTCCGAAATACGTTAATTGTTATTAACTGAAATCCGTTAAGGTTTATTAAAGTATTTTTATTTAGGTAATCTCCTTTTTTGTAATATATTTTTCCAAAGAATATTTTTAAAGGGAAATCGTTAATATATAGGATATACTTTATTATAATTTCGTTATTTTTTACGGGGCCTTTTTAAGGGTTATTTTATTGTTTTAACGGCAGTGGCGATAATAGGTCCTTTATCTGTTATAATATGGATTTCTTTATTTTTGATATTTAGGACCGAATTTTTTTCGAAGTCCTTAATATTGTTCGTAATGTTAACGTTCGTATTTAAGTTCCAAAGTAACCTGTCTTTATTATTTTTTATGGATAAATAGATATGTAATAATATGATACTACTTATAATAACTGCCTTAAGGCTTTTAATCGTTATAGCCTTAAGGTATTTAGTTACTATAATTACCTTTTAAAATGTTTCGTTAACGTTATTTATAACGATTATTTTAAGGCTTTCGATTATTAAAGCTTTAAGGCAGTTAATTACTGTAGTTATTGCTTTAGGGCATTTAGGCGTTATAGTTTTAATAATATTAATTATTATAGCTAATTCCTGAATTATTTTATCGTATTATTTTATAAGGTTTTAAAACTGTTATTTATTAATATAAGTATTAAATGTTCCTTTATTGGAACGGTACAAATTTTTTAGGCTTTTAAGGATAAATTGCTTTTTACCCGGTTTACCGCCGCGGGCGTTACTGCGGGTGTTACGAAAGCTGTTGCTTTGGTTATTGTTATTACCTTAACGTTAGCCTTGCTTTCCTTTTTTCTCTTTGCCGTTTTTTTCTTTCTGGGGCTTAAGGCAGTTTTTCGTTAAATGTCCGTATTTGCTATAGTTAAAACAAAGTGGCTTTCCGTTTTTATTTTATGCGGACTTATTATTTTAGGAATTATTGTTATTTCCTTTACCTTTATTTTTTTAAGCGTTATAAAACCGTCCGTTATTTTTTTTTTTTGTTAATACGGTTATAAAATTTGTTATTAAAATCGTCGATCAGTTACTGGAAGGAGTAATCCGTTTATTTAAGCATTAATTATATCGTTTTATACCAGCTATTAACGCGATTTTTTATAGCAATAAAAAATATCGTAATATATTTTTCGGTCCTAAGCTTTATATTATAACCCTTTATTTTTCGAAATAACTTTTAAAATTTGGTAATAAACTGCATAAGGTTTCCTTTATCGTATATAATTTTGCTGAACTTTTTTTAAAAAAATCTTTACCGGGCCTTACCTATCGCTACATAAGTTTTCCGTAAAGTCCTTAATATTTTTATTCCTTTTTTAATATCTGTAATTAATTTAAAAAGCGCCTTTTTGCAGGTTTTAATAATAACCTTCGTTAAATGTAACTAATTAATTTGCTTTAGCTTTATACCGTCCTTATAATTAATTTTTTTTAATATAAAATTAAAAACATTATTTTAAAACTTTTAATTAACCTAATTTAATAAGTAATTTTTTTTATTTAAAAAAAAATCGAAACGTTTTTAACGAAACTTCGAATCGTTATTAAACTTTTTAAAATTCTTTTTCCGTTTTTTTAAACGGATACTTAATTCGTTAAAGCTATTTAAATTATTAAAGCTGAAGCCCGAAAAGTTACTAAAGGAATTATAATATCCTTTCCGTTATTTCGGTAAATTTTTAAATAATTTTAAAAAAAAAAATAAAGATAATAAATTATTTAAATTATTAAAGTTTCCGCGTATTATTCCCTTTTCCTTAAACGGTAACTTTACCTTTTTACTTTTTTTTCTTTTCGGAAAGTTAAGTTTTTTAATAAATTATTTTTTAAGCTTTTTTTTGCCTTTTTTTAAAGGGTTAATCTTTTTTATATCGCTTTTTAATACGATGGGTACTTCCTTAAAACTATTCGCCTTAACTTTAAGCGGAACGCTTTACAACGTTTTCGGTTACGCATTCGTACTATACGAATTTTTAAAGCTTCGTATCGCTTTATTTCCGAATATATCCAAAAACTTTATTATTACGTCGTTTAATCGTAACATTATTTCGTTAATCTTTTAATTTTAAAACCTTATATTTTTAATGTTATCCTCGATTTATTAATATTAATTTTTCCGTATTTTAACGTTTTATTTAATACTATTTATATTAATACCTAAAAACGTATAAAACTTATTTAAATTTATTTCAGTATATTATTTCTAAATTAAGGTTCCAAACTTTTTCAAATTTGCTTTTAATTTTTATTACTAAGGCGATAAGTTATTTTCTACTAAAGATACCTTTTATTTTTCCGCCTACTTTCCTTTATTATAAAATTTTTTATCTTAAAAAACCTTTTAATTATATAAAGGTTTGGAATAAAAAAAGGGGAAAAAGTTATCGTTTATATATTTCCGTTTTTTAAGGACGAAACCGTTATCGGATAAATTATTAATTTATTTAATAAAGAATTTTTTAAAAATTTTACGTTTTTTTGTTATCGTTAATTATTACTTAACTTTTTCCTAAATCGTTAATTAAGCAACTTTTTTTTAAGTTTTATACTTTTTCTATTAACTTAACTTTTAATTTACAATTAACCATTTCGTATAACGTACTACGGTTACCAATTAACCAAAAAATACTACCATGTCAGCAGTTACAGTAATCGAATACAGGAATCTGGCGTAATTGCTCTATATTAATTTTCTAAGTTCTAGGAAAGGATTAATCTAGTCCGTAAGCAATCGCCCTTACATACACGATTAGGTGATAAAGGATCATCAGTGGACAAAGGCTGTCCCAGGCAGCATTCTGCTACCTAGCCTGAACAAAGCCCACCAGCCGGTAGCACCTGAAAGCACCAATTGCCGACATATATTAATATATAAAATATAATAATTATTTTTATAATAAAAACAAAATTATTAATATTTATTTAAATCTAAAAAAATATATATATATATTATAATTAATTAAAAAGTTTAAAATTTAATTCGATATTTTAATTATTAATATTTAATATAATAATAAATAAAGTATTAAATTTTTTTATATAAATATTATTTAATTTTAAATAAAAT
>QJOA01000883.1:0-22518 GCA_004155915.1 Monosporascus sp. CRB-9-2
GGGGCGGGGTTCTTCCCTGTGCGACGTTCTGGAAATATTCCGTCGGGAGGGACGAGCGGAGCTGTACAGTAGGGATTATAGGTGGTAGGGATGTTGTATTAGTGATTGTTCGAGCTAGCGAGGGCAGCAAGCGAAATTTCTACTTATACGCAGTACCGCCCCACAGAGCCTTGGAGAGGGTATCTACATGCCAAGTTAGCGCTAACATTAGGGGTCCAATTAGAGGGACACCATTACTCAGGCTCCGTACCTCCTCCCTCACAGTTCATGATGGCATACACTCAGTGAAACAAAGAGCCTTGGATCACACCGCTCAAAGGGTCATGGGAGTCCGTCTTGTCATCTGTGAAGCACCGACCGACACGTCTTGATGCTAGCTGGCAAGCGTATGATATGAAGTTCACAAGTCTTGACGAGGCGATCTCTATAACGCCTAGCTCATGAGACATATACATACCCACCTATACCTACACGTACCCAGATCAACGCACAAATACTTAGGTAGACATTACACATTCTCGGTCACTGACCGTAGGTAAAGGCTCACTTCCTGGGGTGATGTGCCCACCAAGGATATGCCAACAACACCGCGCTGAGACCACGCTCGTGCAACGCCAGACCTAACCAAGCCGGCCATCACCGCCGTTGCTGATGCCGCTTTCGCCTCCTAGTCGCATGTGCTTAGTTACCCTCAAGGCTGGCGGAACCAGTCACAGCTTGACCTTCCCCCCATTCAGCCCGTCCCAGTCTCTCTGCCTAAAGGGGACGTACGTCCCCTCCTTCAACCAGAACAGCCGATCGCCGCCCACCATGCTCGGGTCCACGCCCTGGACGCGCAGCTGGTGCTTCTGCTGCTTGTTCGTGCCGGTGACAGCGTGGCCGAGGTCCTCGCTGACCCTCAGGAAAATGGGGACAGCGTACTTGGGGAGCCGTCTCCGGACGTGCTCTGCGAGCGACCGCAGGACCTCGGCGTCGGGCGGGCGGCGCAGCACGAGGGCCGCGGACCCGGCGCGCCCGTCGTGGTTCGGCAGCTGCACGCCGTACACGTTGGCCTCCTGGACGAGCTCGTGCGCGCTGAGCGCCTCGCTGACCTCTGTCGTGGCCACGTTCTCGCTTTTCCACCGGAACGTGTCGCCGATGCGGTCATGGAAGTACATGCGGCCCTGGCAGTCGCAGCTGACGAGGTCTCCTGACCGGAAGTATGCGTCGCCCTTGCGCAGCACGTCGCGTAGGATCTTACTCTGCGTTGCCGCCACGTTTTTGTAGTACCCCTGAAACTCCTTGTCGACATCCTCGGGAAGCAGCGTCATAAGCTCGCCCACCTCGCCGCGCCCCACCTGATGACATAGCCCCGTCTTCGTGCTTCGGTGTGGCTGGTCCGTGTCTGGGTCGACGGCGATGATGGCGCGGCGGTATTTCATTGCGAGCCCGTACAGCCATCCATTGCGTCCGATCGCGCCGCTTGCGTAGTCGTTGTACGTTAAATTCCACATCGCCAGAAATCCTTCAGTCGCCCCGTAGAACTCGGCAATGGTCTGGATGTCGAAACGATCCCTAAATTTCTCCCACACATCCGGTCGCAAGCCATTGCCGAACGCCAGGCGGATGTTGTGCTTCTTGTCCAGGTTCTCGCCGGTGACTGGGTCTATCTCGGGCGGCGCCGCTAAGAGGTACCGACACGTCTCTCCAACGTATTGTATCATGGAGGCGTTGTAGGCCCGGGCTTCCTTCCAGAACGTCTTCGTTGAGAACTTCTTGCCGATGGCGAATGTGCAGCCCGCCTCTAGACAGTGAGCTAGACCCGTAGTAGTAGCTGAGGTGTGATAGAGCGGCATGCACTGAGCATAGTATTAGCAGCGCAACACAGTCTTTCCGTCGGGGAACTTGCCGTGTAAAAGACGTCAGTCGGCTTTGTTTCAAGCCAAGCCTTTATGAAATTTCCGGCGAGTATCTGTTTGCTCCACGAGATGATGGCGGCCTTCGGTAGTCCCGTCGTCCCCGAAGTGTATATCAGAATGGCCATATCTTTACCAAGTTCGCCGGTGCGGTCAGAGTCCCGCGTCCGGATAGGCTTTGTGACCCACACTTCTTCCATCATCTCGGGGGATAGCAGCTCTATGCGAAGACTCTCGAGGTTCGCACGAACGCCGTCATCCACGGTTTTGGCAACCTCCGGGTCAACTAACACGAGAGCAGCTTCCGCCACTTTCAGGCAGTGGGTAAGCGCATCGCCCGTCAAGTTGTAGTTAATAAAGGCAGGCTTCGCGCCAATGGACCAAAGACCAAACGCAAGTAGGACAAAATGATCCGAATTCTGCATGTCGAGGGCGACGATATCTTTCGGTTTCAGCCCGAACCTGGTCTTCAGGTAATTTCCATATTTCAAGGCCATCTCGTACGCCTCAGCATACGTCCACGTCCTCTCATTGTGCAGCAGGAACGGCCGACAAGCCGCCGACTTATCCTGTGCTAGCTGTTCTAGCCTGTAGAACGAGTTGCACCGGTCCTTCCATTCGCGAAGGCAATGATGGAAGAGAGCCCGGAGACTGCCACGTATCAGCTTCCGGTCATACCAGAAGTCCGTCTTAGCGTCAAGATACGAGAGCGCAGCTGCCGCGGCAGGCACGGAGAGTGCTAGCGGGACTAATCGAGGAGCATAGACTGTTAGCGATGCACGGTGTTGTGTGGCCTGGCCATGATTTGTGTGGCCTTGCAGGTGGTGGTCGAGGGTCTCCAAAGCCCGTAGTAGGTGTGGGCAGTAACTTACTAGGCATATCGTGAGTGATGGCGACCGTGAGTGCTGTTCGTATCAAGGAAGGCGGAAAAAATATAATAAAAATATTAATGTGGTCTACAACTTAGGCAAATGTCTCGGCCCTGCTCTGGGGCTTTTTAAAGGTGTAATAGAGTCTATAGAAAACAATGGAGCCCGGCTGGTAAAGTGAACCATGAAGGATATAGAAACATGGGCCAAGGTAGAGGGGATTCTATGATGGTACGGGGTGAGCAGTACGTTACTGGAGTTATACGACAAGTGATGGCAGCTTTGTATGGTGTGTCGTCTTGGGAAATGCGCAGAAGAATTACATGCTAATCATGAGAAAAATTGTATGTCTACAACTTGAGCTGATGTTTGGGCTTGGGCTTGAAGTTTGTTGAAAAGATTGTAATAAATGATATTAACCAACGATAGCACCAGCCAATGCGAGTGAATCATGAGATATATAAAACACCGATAAAAAGAGATCGGATTCCAGAACAGTACTTCAGCGTCGCACTGTCGAAGAAGGTGGACACGATCCGAGCTGAATCCATGCTGCGGGAATAGGCTAATACTAAATCCCTACCCCCTAAGATAGAGATGCCAATAGCAACCGTGTTAAGCTGCTAACAAGAGTGCGGCTGTTGATGAAGCTGAAATAAGAAAGAAAGACAGACGACGACGCAATGAGCGCGCACAGGTACATATCCAGTGCCATGGAGCGAGGTGTAGGAGATGTTCGCTTGTTATGGAACCTTACCTCAAGGCAGGTAGGTAGCATCACCGACCATATCTGGGGCTCGAGTGTGCGTACCGACGTGGTGGACGGCGGACGGCCACCACACGGGATATAGGATATTGGTCACAATAGCGGGCCGACCCATTAGGACGAGTCTGAGATACAGAACCAAGACGACTAGGATGTACGTCATGCGTGAGATGCTGATTCCGTGGGCTTTGCTAGCTGGAGGCGTGGCGTGCGACCCAGAAGAACGTGCTCCAGCTCGCTTCCGATCGACAAAGTCAATATTCGATTGGACCGTTGTGTTGCTTACTCCTACCCCTACTCCTACCTCCCTTATGTACGTATGCTTTTGCTGTGCGATTTTTGGCGTTAAAAGGACATAGCTCGGGTAGCCTGAAGTTGGCGATTGGTGGACTGATGCCCTATACAACAGCCAAGGCAGGCAGCTCGACAAGAAGCGAGGCTCCAGGTTGGATGAGACACAAACGGAGATACGAGATTTTTAAGATCCGGTGAATGTGGGTATATGTGTATCTGTGCGTCAGAAAGGCGTTGAGTGTGACAAGATATATACGATGAAAGTTGCGTGGGCCTGTACAAGTGCAACATTAATAGCCGACTGATGGTGCTCTCCTGGTGGAAAAACTGGAAGACATTGGCCCCGTCCATAAACGGTGGAGAGGAAGCCATAACATAGTGATATATCCGAAGGGGGAAATAAAAGCGGTGAGGCTGAGTGATGTCGCTTATCAAAACAAGCGAAGTGGATGTGATTGTATATGAATGATATGTCTAAGGTGATATGAAAACAAACTTCGAAGGATATCCCATATTTGTTTGCATCATGGATGGCAGTTTTATCGCCGAGCAGCAACAACAATTGACCGGTTAGCCATTCCCGATGGATATATAGGTATTTGGAAGTGTGAGATTGAAGCTCAAAATCCCAAGGCGAGCGAGGGATGACCAGCTCCGGCTTATCTCTAATAACTTAGCTCCTGGCCCTGATTTCTACCGTAGCATGCTGCATCCTGTCGCAATTGCCCCTTACTGGCACGGGCAGGAGCCGTCGGGGCGTAGGTAGAGAGAGAGAATTACGGCCAGCTTCAGGGGCCACAAGGCTCTCATATGGGTTAATCGCATAGCTGAGTACGTAAGTAGTCTTGAGTTGCTTGCATACGTGCATGAAATGTAGCTTTGCTTAGGTACAGTACTTACGGAATAAACATACCATACTACATACCTATGTAGCTAGCAGATATGTACTTCGTAGGTCATCGATTAACTTAAGTACTTAGTGCTAACGTTAAAGTGGACATTGGCCGCTAATCTAACCGTATCTTACCTCGTAGCAGGTATTGTGGGATTCCGGTGGATACAGACACGTCCTTGGTTTCGCGAATAGCTGGCCAATCCGACCAAGAATCACCACGACGGTTTGGATGAGTGTTCTACGCCATAAGCGACCGTTATTGTGATCGCGGACCATGTTGCCGAGCTGCCACGGGAGTAGCTAGCTTTGAGGAAAGCCATGGCCGCTAATAATCCCGAGGGCGTCGGTTCCGGCAAGGAGGACGCTGTAACAACCACTACTACTACTACTACCACCACCACCACCACCACCATCGCGCCGCGAAAGGAGCCTCCTCCCGAGAAACCTGCTGATATTCGAAGACGTTCGCTGGTTGTTCTGTCCTTCTGGGTCATCGTCATTTTGCTTGGCCTACCAATATGGTGGAAAACCACGAGCATCTACCGGGCCAATCTGCCCTTGGACGAGATGATGGACTGGGCTGAAGGAAAGGTTGGTATCACCATCATAATATAACAACATGTACCTGTTTTTCTTGATATCCTAGATGACTCACCATGGTTTTAGGCATGCAAGCCGCTGTTCCCGCTCCACCTAACTCTAGACGCGCCAGATCTTCAAGAGCAAGAAGCTCAAGCTCTGCTGCGGTTAACCCAGGACGCTGTGGATGATCTAGGCGACTTCCCTCTTCATCGCATTCGACTTCAATCACCGGAACGAGCTCTCGAAACCCTCTCAAAGCCTAGTTCGAATGCTGCGCTCTCTATTCACCTGACTCCAGGTGAATCCACGACATCTTCTCTCCACCCCCACGCTCCTATACTCGAGATCACATACCCTCGAAATTCGATATCGACCCCGAGCTTGGCTTCATACATCGCTTCCGAGCTACGCTCTACGTTCGCAGAGGAGCAGGCCATCGTATCATACCTGCTCTCGACCTCTTCCGTCTCTGATGAGCAGAGGCCTCGGGGCATCTCGCAGCATGTTACCGAATCGCTGGCCAAGCGCATGACCAGGTCGTTGAAATACTCCAGAACCTACCATTTGACTTTTTCGCTCTTCACCGGCGGTTCGACGCCGAGCAGCTGGGACATCGAGGCTGCTGTCGATGAATACATGCGACCGGTGCTGGATATGCTGAACCCTATCCACAACTTCACCATCGATACCCAGGTTCAGTTATACGCCACCCCGGGAGTGCATTCGCAAGTCCTCTCGAAAGACGATCTGTCCTCTTTCATCAATGCTGCCGAGTGGCCTCTGTCGCCGTCCATCGGGGGAGCGCCTACTATCAACTTCATCGTCTACATCGGCAACCAAACGATCGGGCTGGGTTCTGAAGCCGAGACGTCCCAGTCCTGGCTAATCCCCCAGTGGGGCTCCGTCTACCTTCTCTCGCCTCCAGCTACGACTTATGTCCATGCCGAGACGTTAAAACAGCCTTTGATGACCTTTACTGCGCATCTTCTGTCCCTACTCGGAACCCCACAGTCCGGGTCCCTACCGATGCGCCTCTCGACTCTGACGCGCATCCGGTCAGCCGATCTCGTGCTCAAGGCGTCCTCCTCGCTCGGGTCTCTGGCCCGGCTATCGTCGGCCCTGCCGAGCATATCCATCCCCTCGTCCGTCGCGGACGGCGTGGCGAAGACGCTGCACCACCTCGAGCTCGCGTGCGCGGACCTCGGCACCACCGAGAGCCTGGAGCACGCGCGCACGGCCGAGAGGGAGGCGGAGCGGGCCTTCTTCGAGAAGAGCATGGTCGGCCAGCTGTACTTCCCCGACGAGCACAAGGTCGCCGTCTACCTGCCGCTGCTGGGACCCGTGGGCGTGCCGCTCGTCATGGGGCTGCTTAACGAGCTGAAGGCGTGGAAGAAGAGACGGGCGCTGAAGGTCAAGGAGGCGTAGAATAGATTAATGGAAGATACCTGTCGGCTACATGCTGGCCTCTGTAGGAGTAATGTTACGTTCGGCATACAAGCCGCTTAACGTTATCCTCAAACACTATAATCGTGATCACCACCGCCACCGTACTGGCACAGCTTTATATTAAACTAATTAAAAACAGTTAAGTAATGCGAATGCCCGGTTATAAGCCCCCATTTGATTAGTCGATTAAAGTGAACCACTTAGTTAAAAACGGTTTGGTTTTCGAATAAGGGTTAGTAGTTACCGAAATAGCCATTATCTACCGATCTACAGATCCTAGCTGGCCATAACTAACGTCCTTCGAAACTACACGGCATGGATAACCCCGCTTTCAGAATCTAAGTTAATAAAGCTAAAAGAAGAGGGCTACCATGTGAGCGCTTTAGGCTTGATATCCTCCTGTGGCTTGAATACTGTATTATCTCTCGAAATTGATCCAAAGCTCAGGGCTTGGCGCAGATCGGTGGTAACGCCTTATTTCCAGATCCCTTTTTACAAATTGTATGTGGATGTTTGTGCCACCCCATTGCGCTTCGGTTCTTGACGCTTTTTTCGTAACGACATAACGCTTTGCAAGGCGTTTTAGACAACTGTAAATATCCTCCAGTTGACGCGGTAATAAAAATAAATTACCGAATGGCTTGGGGCGTCGCCCGGGGTGGCGGCGAAGCGTGCAATTCGCTGACCTAGGGCTAAAGGGTGCCATGATCACATATGGTAACAGGAAGAGACCTGTATCTCAAGCTACGATCAATAGCACATATTAGACTAAACGGGCTTCTCTAAAAGCATAGCCCTCTCATCACTACGTATGACAACGAGTGGCCAAGGCCAAAGTCTGATATTCGCGACAAATGGTAGCTAGGTTATAAAAGGGTAAGCGCCGAAGATCACTGCTGATCACTGCTATATACAATTAGAAGGCTTCTTTAGCTTTGGATCAACTTCGTAATACGGTATGTTTCTGCTAAACTTACAAACAAGCGCTAGTCAGACTAGTGCCCTAACCTCCCATTGGTCTCTTGGTCTTTCGGTGGCTTCGGAATTTCGGCCTAAGCAAATATATATTCCATCACTTATCTCCATTACGCCGGGCTCATCCTAAGCACTGAGGAGGGGCAGACATAAGTTTGGGCACTGGCAGCATCTCAAGTCTTCACGGTCCCCCACTTCCCTAAATAAACCCAGCCTAGCAACAAGCACCATGAACATCACGCACCTCTGGTGGCCACCGCCATCATCCCCAGCCCTACTCTCCCGCATCACCAACCCCTTCCCCGTGCAAAACGAACACACATCATCCTCATGGACTCCGCTCCTCCTCGGGGCCCTCGCCGCCTACGTGGCCCTATGCCGCGCTCTTCGCCACCGCCGCGAGCATGCCATGCGCCGCGCCTTCGGCTTCACGGACCGCGCGTCCCTCGCCCGCATGACCGCCGAGGAGGCCCAGCGCATCATGTATTATATACAGATGTACGAGATTCCGACGTTCCACGTGCTGAGTTTGCAGTTTGGCTTGTTTAAGGTGAGTTTGTTTGGGTTGTTTTCCGTTTGGTCGGATGTTGGGGGGAGGGGGGAGCTAAGCTGTGTGTGGTTTGCAAAGGTAGTGAGTGGCAGAGTGTGAGAGGAGTGAGGCCTGTTGCTGTGTTCGCCCGGTTGGTTGATTGGTTGGTTGCTTGATCGATTGACATGGAATGGGATGACCTGGTGGGGTCGGAAAGGGCAGGAGCTCCTGGAAAGCTTGAGGGTACAGTAAAAGGGAAACAGGGGGATGTCATGTGGGTCGGGGTTTTGGCCTCGCTATGCGAGGCTGTGATCTGCCGGGCTAACGCTATTGTGTGCCATGCAGACATACGGCGTAGAGAGTATCAGCAAGCTACTTCTTGCCACCAAGAACCTGACGGACCCTATCAAGAGTCGGAAGAGGTGAGCCACTCCTGATTCTGCCCCTCTC
This sequence comes from Monosporascus sp. CRB-9-2, assembly GCA_004155915.1. Lineage (NCBI taxonomy): Eukaryota > Fungi > Ascomycota > Sordariomycetes > Xylariales > Monosporascus > Monosporascus sp. CRB-9-2. The sequence goes on from QJOA01000883.1 coordinate 8,702, forward strand.
CCCCAACATATGGTCCAACCCCGGACAACGTCGTTTCAACAGCAGTATCTCACACTTTTCCATCACTGCCTCCGGAGAGCGTATAATCCGAGTGAAGCATCATCACATTGACACGTCTAAGATACGAAGACACAGCAGTCTTAATCGCGGAATTCGCGTTGAACCCGCCGTCCTCACCGCGCGCCCTCCGCGGCATAGCGCGGATGAACTACCTGCACCGCATCTACCAGAAGCGGGGCCAGATCCGCAACGAGGACCTGCTGTACACGCTATCGGTGTTCGTGACGGAGCCGCAACGCTTCGCGCGGCTCTTCGAGTGGCGCGCCTTCAACGACGTCGAGATCTGCGCCTACGGCGTCTTCTGGAAGTCCGTGGGGGACGCCATGGGGATTAGTTACGAAGAACTCGCGGGGGAGCGCGCGGGGCACGGCTGGAAGGACGGCCTCAAGTTCGTCGAGGATATCACGCGCTGGGCCAAGGACTACGAGGTCCGCAACCTCCGGCCCAGCACCGTGGCTGCGAAGCCCGCTCGGGCGCTGCTGCCCTTGATTACCTACTGGTTCCCGTGGTTCGCCAAGGGGTTCGCGGAGGAGTGCGTTTGCGTGTTGATGGGCGATCGTGTCAGGGAGGCTTTCATGTGAGTTATCGAATTCCGCTTCTCAACCGGCCCATGAGCGCAAGTCTTGGCTCGGGACCTTCAGGAGGATCCTTGGAGGCTAAAACCAGCGACTAGGCTACCCGAACCCGGCATCAATGCCGCGGCCATCGTGTACACGGCCCTCGCCGTCCGGCGCTTCGTGCTGAAGCACCTATGTCTGCCGCGCGTATTCAAGGCGAACCGTCTCAGGGACCCCGATCCGGCTACGGGACGCATGAATCTGAGCTACGCGTACGGGAACTACCCGTTCTACATCAAGCCCACGTTCTGGAACCGCTGGGGCCCCGAGGCCTGGGTGGTCTGGTTCGCGGGCGGCAAGCTGCCCGGTGACGACCCCGAGGAGTTCATGCCCCAGGGGTATACGGCCGGCGATATTGGACCGCGGGACAAGGCGAACCAGGGGTTGGAGGAGATGCAGGAGGAGGTGGAGGAGTTGATGAGGACCGATAGGGGCGGGTGTCCTTTTATTTAGGTGACGAGTGGACACGTGGGCTGTCATTAAATGGTCACGCCGGGCCCCTATCGCATAACTCAACAGCGAGGTTCTCCGTGGCTTGGGACACGAACCCGAGAGCAATGATAGTATTATTACTTGTACGTGGCGAAAAGGGAACCGTGGGAGAAGGGCGAAGACTATGAACAGCTTACGATGTTTGACCTTGTTTCTGCCTGATATGTGCGGCCGATGCTTTATGTCCATCTAATGAAAGGTAATCCTACCACGCAAGCGCGTAAGTCTCACGAGCAATACGGAATACCACTGCAAGGCATGTATTCTCAATCCCGTATCTGACCTGGCTGACCACTTTCCTTTGCTATTGTTGTCGGAGCTCTTCTACGCTCTCGAACACGTGTCATTCTCAACGTTGACTGAATGGACGTGTTAAGTTATCATCTTTGCAGTTCTGGTTGCTCTTATAGTCATACCTATATTTTTGATAGCATTGTTTCCACCCCAGTCTTAGACTCTCAGACTTCATCATCGTCATCTTCTTCCTCCTCAAGCTCGTTCATGTGCTGGCGGGCCCACGGACTCCTTTTCCTCAGCTCGACGCCATACCTCTCCAGAACGAAGGGAATGGGGGCCAGGATAATAGCAATGGATGCTAACAAACTAGCACCCCACTGATAGCCAAGGCCCTCGAAAAGCTGCTTCCCAAACATAGGGAACGCCGCGCCGGCGATGTTGCGCACCAGTGAAATTCCAGCCAGTGCCGAAGCCGAGAAGACTCGATACGCGTCCTCCGTGTACTGGAACGTCATGAGGATGAGCGTGTAGAACGACCAGCCCCAGAAGGCGCTCGCCACAATTGGCACGAGGGGCTGCACGGCCGTGTCCGTGGTCCACGCGAACCAAAACATCGAAATGGGGAATACCAGAGCGGCGACCTTGGCTAGCTGCACCCGCGCCTCGGGCACATTTCCGCCTGGCACGCCGCTTATTGCGCGCTGATAGTAGCGCTCCTGCCACAGGTTCGTTAGCGGGCCAAGGGAGATACCCGCCACTATGCCCAGAAAGGCGCAACCGACACCGAACGTAGTGAAGCCATGGTTGACCCCGAAGACTTGCACGAAAACCACGTTGAACAAGAATGAAAGACCGTACAGGAAGCCGTTATAAAGGGCGCAAAATATCACGATTGCTTCGGTGAAGAGGAAACGGAACGGTCGCGTCAGCGCAACGTGCAGGATCTCCTTGGGGCTTCGATGCCTAGGAGAGGCCGGGATAGTCATTCCAGCCCCATGTCTCCACCGCTGGTTCTCGGCTACCCGCCTCGCCTCCCTCCTCAAGATCGTCGTATGCCGCGTCTCGTTACCCCATAATGCAGCCACCAAGATGAGCCATAGTCCGCCGTTGATGCCCAGAAGCGCCCAGAAGACGGTGCGCCATCCGTGGGTCTGCGCAACAGCGGAAAGCAGGAAGAAGCCGGAGGGGGAACCGCACGTAGCTGCCCATAGATAAACAGACATAGCCCGGCCCGTCTTAGCCTGGGGGTAGAGATCGGCTATGGTGCCGCCGAAGTTGGCTGCCAGGAGTCAATCCCTGGAAATTCAGCAGAAAGCTCGGGAAGTGGCATACCAATTGTCACGGCGGCGAAGAGGCCGGAGAAGAAGCGGAGGACCATGAACACTGAAACGCACGGCGCAACCGCTGTTCCGGCGAGAAATATGAGGAAAATGGCATACGAGCCCGTATCTACACCGCACGGTCAGTAGTCAAAAGACCAAAATAGTTGGATAGGAGTAATCACGTACATATTCCATTCCGCCCCAGAAGCTCACTTAACGGGGCTAAGAACATGGGACCCAGAGCCACACCCAGGATATACAGACTGAGTCCCAGCCTAGCCACCTCATCGCTGATGCCAAAGTCCTCCGCGAACTTCCCCTCCGCCGGGCTGAAACCAGAGGCACCCCATGATATGCTAAGATCGATGGGCGTAATGGCAGCGATAAGCAACCGTTTTCGCCATGGAGACCAGTTGCGGGGATTTAGAGGAGAGGATGGGGGGAATTGCGTGAAATCCGTACCATTAGCGGGGTCGGATGGTAGTGTAACGACGTCAGATGGTAATGATGCTGAAGTGAGAAGTGGTGAGGACTCGGTCTGGTTATTGGTCCGAGTAGACATCGGGTCCAAGGGCACCTGACTTAAACGATGAAGGGTCTTGAAATGTATATGGAATAGACAAGATGTTATCCTACCCAACTCCCGGAACGTGACTATCCTACCTCTATACGCGGCGAGTATTATGGCCAACTAGTGAACCTCATTCATATGATGATGCGTGCTCTGAAATACCCAAGCGGTTTGGAGTAGTGTTGCTCGTACGGCATACATGTCTTAATGACGACATCTCAGGGAAGCACGGGACCCCCCACGACAGCCGCCAGCAGCTGCCAAATGTTTATATCGGATATAGTGGTCACTAAAACTCAGGGGTTGGATTACAACAATGAGCTCCAGTAATGCCGAGGCGTATGGATAGATAAACGTACACATTATCCGAGTAAGAAGCCTTGCTGACTCGATTAGTTTCTTGCGTCGTCTCTAATGATCAGTAAAGGGAAACTTGTAGGAAAGCATTTGGATCAACCTACGATAAACCACAAGATGCTTAAAAGTTTCAATTTCCATACGCATTCCTTTTCCATCAGGCATTGTCTAAACATTCCTAGTAAGTTTGAGATGTCTCTTGAGAGTGGCCGGAATAGTGCCAAAGTCACGATGGACCATGTGATCATGGACCGTATGTATGATCCAAGGGGCAGATGCTGCACATACATGAGCATAGAGGCACGTGGGGGGTTATTGTCGATCAAGCATACTCACACGGAGTGCTTGAGAGTTTAAAACGGATTGCATGCCGATAAAGCTATCCAAACTCCAACTCCCACAGGGTATCATACCTACACAAGACGCGACCAGCCTCAACCGCGCGCTGGAAAAGAATAAGAACGCCTAAATGCAAAAGTGAAGTCCCACACAAGTAAAGCAGGCTACGTCACGGAATCACCGCTCTCCCAAGCCGACCGGCCATGTCCAGATCGTGCAACATCTGCCACTTGGTGTGCGCGATGTTGATATGCTCGCCGAGGGCGTTCGCATCACCATAAGTACCCGCCTTCCCGCTCGACGTGCAGAGGACGCAGCCGAACCCGCCGCCCTCGCGGTGTGACTTGCCGAGGAACCGCGGCGTAATGCGGAAGCCGTCCTTGACCGTCAAGTTGATCTTGTCCTCGGCGAGCCAGCCGTGCCAGTCGTACCCGCACCTGCACGTCCGCTGCATGGGCATCGCCTTCCGCAGGTCCACTTGATACTTCATCGCCTCGGGGCAGAACGCGCTGAACACGCTGGCCTTGGGCCGCGGGCCGGGGCCCGACGCGATGGTGGTCGAAGACGTGCGCCTGCTCTGCAGGTCGTCCGGTATCATCTTCGGCGTCGGCGGTGGGGACGGCGGCTCAGACTGGAACTGGGACTTGCCGGAGCTGGTGGTGCGACATATCACCTGGGTGTCGTCGTCCGCGGCCTTCTCAGTGGATTCGTTGGATGTTGGTCCGGCGAGTTGCGACCGCCGCTGTTGAATTATAGACAGCGGCCGGGGCGCCAGGCGGCGCACGGATATTCGTTTGAACTGGTCGGCCAGCGCGGCCACCGTCAGGCGTCGCACGTCTTCGGAGATGCGGATGATCTCCGCAAGCGGTAATGGGCCGTGATCGGCGGTCATCGCCTCGTACAAGACATCAACACGCTTCTGGAGGCGCTCGAGGTTGTTATACAGCTTCTCCCGACATGTCTCTGCGATAGCAATCAGCTTCGCTCCTTCCTTGGCAGCTCAGAGACGCCGTACTATCGCCCGTCGAAAAGCGCTCGCCAAGGGCGGTAACCCCCTCGGCGTATACTTGCCTGATCGTCGGACCCGATATGCCTAACGAAGTGCTTAGACCACAACTGCCGCTGCCCGACGTCCTGCCTTTATCATGTGCGCTGTAATGGTTTTCTTGCCATTTTCTCCGCTGCCATTTGGTGTAGTATTCGAGACCCGCGGCGTAAGCCGATAATAACTCGTTGACAAGATCACCGACAGTATCGAGATCCATAGTACCTATCTCAGTTCTCCCAGACGCGCATGTCGCAACTATGTTAGGTCAGGAATGACTGAAGTGCAGTCACACTCATCAGGATATGACTCGCGATACTCATGGTTATTCACGAACGAAGGGGGAGTAAGGTGATGGGGAGTGATTCATTCAAGTGAATGAGGTCAGAGTTACTACAACTTAGTATTTCAGATGTGGCGGCTTGCAAAGGTGGGACGGGCAACGGATTCGAGAGGGAGGGCTGATAAGAGTGAAACACCTGCAGGCTGCGTACTACCAACAGAGATTTCAGGGATCCAAAAGGATCTGGCCTGTCACCTCTTCGCCGTCGTGAGCGCGAGCCGGATGGTGGGCGGCCCGTGAATCCTCCTTACTATGTAGCACTCAAGCTGGCGGCGACAAGCCTTCTCAATGGTCAATTAACGTCTAGCGGCTATTTTGGATGACTAGCTGCGCTGTGGCGCTCCTCAGCCGACCAAGACGCATCCAACCAACGATTCGACGAAGCGAGAACCAACCAGTTGGCGTTGACGAAGGTTGGGAGCCAAAGGGGCAAACATTAAGTTGGTCTGGTCACGGATTCGGTTGTGCTACTATGCCCCGAGGTGTCAATTATGCACAGCAATAACACGAGCGCTTCGACGCTAACTTCGATTGGAAATATATCCTATAAACGTGAAAATTGTAGAATACGATTTGTTAATTAGGACCATTTTTGGAAGCACAGATTCGACCTGTTATTGCTGTATGTTGGCACCCGACGACATATCTGACGCTTGCTTTTGCATGTTGGCCGTCACATTGTGACTAAAGATAGCTTAGAATTGTTAAGGCGAATCCTGCTTAACCAAGTCCGAAGACAGACTTATTGTGTCACATTGGAAAGTCGCCTCTCTATAACTGAGAGTAAGTATGAACTTGCTTAAGAGACACTCTTTCCGCCGAAGAATCGCATCTTTACCCAGAGCCACGAAGCCTGTCAAGCCAGTTCTCCGCTCATGTCGAAGGCTCTTAGGGTGTTTTGCAGGTTTGATGGTCCTCGCTTGTGACTTGGTGGTCGGTGGAGTCCGTGGGGGTCACAGAGGCCCGATTTGGAATCCCGTGGCTGATCGGGCCGCCTTCTTCGTACGCAGTGCGCCCTTGCATCCAATTGTCATCTCCATCACTTGAATATTCGAGGACAACAAGCCCGCGTTCGTCGGCAAACATGCCTCGTCCGCTCAGGACAAGCTGCGACAGGTAAATTGATCGCGTGCCAAGAGCATACTCGTGCTTCCTACTAAAACCAATGCAGATGCCATTCACAGAAGCTCAGATGCCCTAAAGAGCCCGGGATTGCGACCTGCACAAGGTGTCTTAAGGCGGGCGCGAGATGTGTATTTAGCCCTGCAGGCCCGGCTACACGCAGGGCGGTCTCAGCTGTCGCTCCTGTCTGCGAGAATGTCTTCTCGTTTCAGGCGTCTATTGACGATGGCCTGGGGACGCAGTTCGACTGGCAGCAGCTTGATTTCGGCTGCACGTTACCCATCGCGCCTGAGATAGCTCAGGATGGTCAGCCAGAAACGGCCCGAGAAGCTGCGTCATCCGGCCCCTCAGCATCGGAGGACTCGAGGTCGGCTTATGTTCGTCAACTTACTACACTCGCAGCCGACCTCGACAAGGTGTATAGAGAAATGCCCGCCACTCCCGCCGTCCACATGTTTGGCAATCGCCCGTTTGATGAGTTTGTGTCGCGTTACACTGAGAAATACGACCACGAGCGATGCCTTGAGCAACTGTTCAGCGCCGGGCAGATTCTGATTGACATATACCCGCACATCATGGAGATCCTGCCGAAGGAAACCCAGGCTGTGATTTGCCTCGATGGTGATTGCATCCATCTATCTAGTGATGTGCACTGTTCCAATCAAGGGACCCCCCAGTCACGAGGAGTGGCACAAAGTTTGGATGTATTTCTCCTGAATCTCCTCATTTTATGCCACTCCAGGCTTTTAGATGTCTTTGGGAACCTCCTCAGCCACGTCCACGTGTGTGCACAAATCACCATGGCATATCCGAATGGCGGGGAACCGAAGGTGCACGTTCCGGAACTTCGCGTTGGTAACTTCGTCGCGTCAGCCTCGTCGTCGTCTACGATGCAAGCCGTCTTGCTAACTCACATCGCCTCCGTGCTCAAGACGCGCGCTGAGCAACTTGGCAGGAATGTAGCGGAGGCGCTCGGGAATGGACATGATGATAAGCAGAGTAGAATGCTCGGACTCCAGTGCCAGATACTGGAAGAGTCCGCAAAATCCCGACTGGAAGGACTGCAGCAGGTCAGAGAACGACTGGATAAGTTGCGTTTTTGACTTGAGGCTAGGCTAAACCAATTCACTCTACGGCAGTCATTCCCTGAGAGGAGTATGGCTAGCAGGAAATAACCAATGCGCATTGCCCTTGCCGTTGCTAAACGCCATGAGACGCTTACAATGCTGGCCACTATCAGTATACCTGCGTCGGAGGACTTACCTTGCCGCTCCAGAGACGGACCTCAGTCTTGTGGTTTCGTGTCGATTGCCGTCGTCATCGGTATTGCAGCACGAGGCAGGGCGTAATTTAGCGGCTGGAAGTCAACACATTCAATTTTGGGTTGCAGGATAGCTATGCCATCGATTATGAATATGCACGTTGATGACAGCGGTATAGCCACCAATATCACTCGAGTAACTAGTTCGCTCTCAGCTCACAGCACGAGGCCAACTAAAGTCTGCCATCATCTGCGAACCTATGCCTGTGGCAGCAAGGTCTCTAAGTCTTGGATGAGTGCAATTGAAATTCCTTCTTAATTGAATGTCCATGAAATTGCATACTAGGCGACAGGCCTGGAGACTTGGGAGAATACACTACTAAATTTACACAGAAATGTGGGTCGTCTAGTTACCCCTATTCTAACCCTTATGTCAACAATTTCACCCGGTATTGCGGTCTGTTGGTATGCCTAGCTTCTTCCTACTATGTAGATTGATGTCCCCGCATAGTTGTCATTGGTGAGATTCTCGGCGTCCATTGACTTTCCTGGCTAGGGCTCGCAAAGGCGTGTCTTCGTGTGATGCCGTATAGCCCAATACTGTCTCTCAATCGCTTCGATCACTTTCGGACAGTGAAACCAGCCGAAAGAAGGCGAACTATCAGTCACTTATTGGCGTAGATACTGTACCTAGATGGGGATATCGAAGCATATGCCTTGAGAGCATGAATACCGCCAACAATTTCCACTTCACAGACCCGAGAGCGTATAAACTCTTGACAATGGGATCTAAGGGTTCCACTCTAGAAGCACCACCGGTAGGGTAAATGATATAATTTTCGGCTATGGACCTTGAGTTAAGGCAATTATCATGCTCGGAAGAAGTCTTAATCCGTGGCAAACCGCCCAAACAAACAGTCCGACGAGGTGGCACGTCCACTTCTATCCCAACGCGCTCTAGGGTCACTTTCAGCAACTTGTCGTGTTCCACTCCATTCCTTGGGCCACAGAATCCTTACGAACTGCAACAATTAGCCCAGCTGCCCGATTTCAGACCAAGGACCGGCAGGATCGGGATTCAAGGTCACGCACATGGCGGAACTACTCTCCAGTTTTTGTCATCGGCAGAGAACATGGTGCCTAACTAAACTTACAGAACTCGGTTCCAGGTGAGTCTGTATCGGATAGGTAGTCGTGTACTAGAATTCTTCTACGATGCGCTTCAGCTTAGAGTAAGGTAGTGAAAGACCTTCTAATCTGAACTCCACGCTTTTCTTGCTGCGCTTGTCGAGAATAGCCCTCACTTCTTCTGGATACGGTTCTCTAAACTCTGGCAGGCGGATGCGCGGCGAATCCTTGAAGACGTAGCCTCGTGCTTGAAGGGGGGACTGTTCGAAGGATAACCCGGACACCTTAACTTTGGGGGATCCATACTCCACCCCAGCTCAAGTTACAGGTTGATGATGAGCCGTCGACCCAACCTGATATCTTCGCGTACTGCATCCGGCCGTCGACCCACTCTAATGTCTTCGCGTACTGTAGCGGGGGATGATATGTGCGCTCCAAGGCTTCACCAAGGAAATCATGCGGTACAGGGTATTTGTTCCAAGATGATACTTTTTCTCTCCTGTGCGTCGACGAGCAGAAGGTCGTAGATGAAGTCAGCCCTAGGGAACACGTATAGCTTATGTGTTCCGATGAGTCCCATCCACCAGTATCCGAGAATAGATACAGCCCGTCTAGTTCTAAGGAGCCGAAATCGACGATCTCATCCCGCTCTTGATGCAAGTCCTCCACTTCATCGCCGAAAGTCAATGACGTTGTTGATGGAGAATAGATAGACGTATCGTCACAATGGCCAGCAATAGTGCCACGGAGAACTTGAGGTCCACCAGTAGGGCGGGCGGACGGCGCATGATGCCGTCGCTGGGAATGCTTGGTAGCAGGAGAGGACACCGCAGCAGACACGAATCGATCCTCGAGACTATGAACGACTTCGCCGACAAGAGAGGAGAGATACATGTGAACGCAACTCATTTCTTCTACTTCCCAAGACTCGATTTTCATGAGAAACATATCAGCCTGATCGCTTGGGAACAGAGACCTCCTCCGTGGGAGATCAATGACGGGAAACACTTTGGTGTCCCTGTCCGAGGGGAATCCGAATCGATTGTTAGCGAAATAGTGGTCTAGGAAGACTTTCATCTCAGGAAACAGAGCTGTTCTCGAATCCTCAGACCCTGCAGGCACATTAAGTGCAGCGAGCGCGTGGGGAAGGGCATCAGGAAGTATGGCATTCTTGAGAACTGAAGACAGAATGAGTTCTGGGGAAGAACGAAATGTCCAGTAGGACGCGACAGAAGCTGAAATGAGAGAATGGAGGTCAGTGATGGAATCGATGGCTTGCAGGATGAGAGAGAGGATCTCCGGGGACAGAACATACAGCGCCATGGGCGAAGATTGTATTGGCGTACGAATTTGAAATTTCTGATGGTGCCGACTGAACATGGGATTCTGAGCGATACCTCCTGTTCCTTTAAAGCGGAGAATGGTAAGTTAGATATTGATATTCGCAGGAGTATCTGGAAGAAAGTGCAAGGTAAGTAAGGACCCGACAGGAAATATTAATGAGAGGCAACATATCCCAAGTGGGTGCGCATTCATAGTTACCTTATGTACAGAGCCAAAAGCGATTTAGGTTCGATTCCTATCAGCGCTAGTGAGGTCTTCGCTTTCTACATCTTCAACATCATATTTTATTCCTAGCATTCCCACACCTCATGTAACCTTTTCTCCCGATCAGCCTAACTGTGATACCTTAGCTATAATTTAAGCATTTAATTACGGTACGGGAAACAGTTCGAGCAAGCAGAACACTAGCAGCAAGACGATTACACTACGTGAGGCTACCACACGCTGCGGCAGGCACAATATATGCCCTCGTTTTAAAGCACAACTTCCAAGTCCACGGTCCAGGTCGACGGCCTAGGTTAACGACAACCCTTCCTTTGCGCATAACGACTTGGCTCGGCCTGCTGGCGCAGGCTTCGTAGCTGGTATATGCTCCGGCCGGGGTAAAGGTATCAACGGCAAGGTTAGTTAAGTTAGTCAGGTTAGGTCAGTTAGGTTAGGCCAGTTAGGTTAGGTCAGGTCAGTAATGTAAGTTAGTTGGCGATAAGGTTCGGCAATAGGGTTAACGATAAAGTCGACGATGGGGTCAGGTTAATGCCAGGGCCGAGGGCTCCAAAGACGGCAGGTACTTCAGAAGGAAAGTGCCATACAATACAGGAGGGGTATTTCTACCGGAGCTTAGGCCTTGGCTTGTACTTAAAATCTTTATCATTATTAGACCACCCAAAAGAACCTCACGTTTTCGTCCAGGGCTCCAGAGTATTGCCAGTTCTCGCACGCTGCCTATTGAGTTGCTTTCCTCAAACGGGTTACGGGAAGTCAAGATATTAGCAGTACCATCAAACACCCTCCCAAGAAAAACATCAGTCTCTTTTGCTGTCCTCCGCCGAAGCAGCAACAGTACCGCACTGTAAGTCTTGAAGATTTTAGGGAGACCATGATATATCTGTCATGGACTCTAGCTGAAGACATTACGATACTCCCAACCAGTCCTTTATCAATAGTCAAGTTATTGCGTTAGACGAAGGGCACTTACCTGTTACTTGTTATGCTATATCTTATAATAAATATCGAAACGCGCCATTCTATCCATGAATAAAAATGCTAACAGATTCATAGTGCTGCTGAAGAACGAGGACCTTTCCTCAGGAGACATCCCTATGGCTACAGATATGGGCGGAAGCGTCGCTTTCATGAAAGGTTGGCAGACAAGGCAATTATGGACGCTTACTAGTACCGTGGCCTATACAAATAGCACCTCAAAGGGGCAGGGAGGGCAGGCAACTAAGCGCTCGCACAGAGCCGAAGGTTGGAAGCCAAAGGGGAAAACTGTTAAGAGTGTGGTCGATAACTTCTTAGGGAATTAGGGGTCTGATAACAACATGGACTGAAGCGGGACAGGGCTCTCATAGCCTTATTGGATGCAAGAACATCTTGACCAGGGCTTGGAGGGGAAATAGGAATGTCGGGCATACTCTGATGCTGTGGAAAACTACATACAAATGCTGTCAGGTTAGCATTTTATAGACCATCGCCGACCCACTTAGAGATGCAGTCCAATATGTGCCGAACGGTTGCACCCAACACCACTTCATTGCGCGGAAGTTGCCGTTATTACCGTTAACGACGTTACCACTCTGATTACCGCCGCCAAGGAGCCGCTTGCTCGGTTAACCACCCTGGCATGCTGTTGTCGTCAATATTCCCTACGTATCCACAGAGGTCGCTGAGTTATATACCGCAAGGTGACTTCATGTCCGAAGAACTTCTAGTGTTAATGAGATGGGCGAATGCAGTAATATCACTGCATCATACTCGTATTCATGAAAGACCGTTAGTTATGCTCTGCATTATTCGATTACACTTCTCATATCCGGATTTATACAAGGCGTCTATATGCGTAGCGTAGTAGTCCATTAGCTTCTACCTAACGGACGGCCCCATGCGCACATTCAGGAAAACACACGAGCTCATGAGCAGTAACGCAATAGACCCGGACGCTCCAGCAAAGAACAACTAGAAATCACGGTTCCATACTCCTAAAGGGGCAAAACGCGCTGGATGAACAACTGATGGATCTGACTGTCCGGAGTGACGCTGGCGGCGGCCTCAGGTCTCAAGTCGCCCGCGTTCCGAAGGTATGCATCCGCGCCCATGTCCAGCAGCGCCTTCGCTATCTCCACGTTGTCCATCTGAGCGGTGATGTGTAGGGGTTTTTTACATGCTCATACTCTGAGCATTTCGATCAGCTCCTGGCTCCCACCGGTCCTGGACTAGTGACACGTTGTTTTTCTCGGACTGCAAAGTGCAAAACTGTGGCGCCAAACACGCCCTTCATGTATAATTATCGAGACTACGCGATCCTTCAATGCTCGAATGATACCAGATTGTCCGATCCAGGCTGCCATGTGAATAGAGAAAAGCGGAAGAAACTGAGTCTTAAGAATAATCTATGCATTGCTGCTCTATAATAATTCTCATGTACCTCTTGATACTATGGCTATATCTACTGTCGGAAAACCATTTGAGACGCAGAAAATTCGTGCTGTGATCTTCTCGGCGAGAAAAATGCGTCCACCCCTAGCAGGGCAATCCGCGTTCGAGGAATAGTCGATAAACTTGGCTATTAGCTATTCCTCTAGCAACAACACCAGGTTTCAAATCTCCCGCGTTGCGAATATTCGGGTTTGCGCCATTATTCAGAAGCAGGGTCGCGGTAGCGACATCATCATTTTGCGCTGCTATGTGAAGGGCAGTCTGACCGCTCATGGTTTGCGTGTTGAGATTCGCTCCCATTCCGATAAGATCTTTAACCAGTGAGTCGTTCTTTTCCAAGGCGGCGAAGTGTAGGGCCGTGGCACCAAATGCTCCCTTGGAGTCGACGGAGACGCCGCGGGAGACTAGAGCCTTGATGAACTCGGCCTGACCTATTCTTGCCGCCATGTGGATGGGACTATCCAGACTCTTCGTCTTTCGGCTGAGCTGTGAATCTCTAAGGCCGCTCTCGAAGACGAAAACGCCGTCTCTGAAATAGTAGTCGAGAACGGCTATGATAGATTAGCACTTCTGACAAGAATCTGACGAGAGGTGAAGAGAGGTTTGGCAACTCACAGTCTTTGCCGTATTCTGCTGCAACGTGAAGAAGAGTCAAGCCGTCCACATCTTCGACTCGGGCTAGCACTCCGCCCTTGGTAATGTTCTCTCGTTGCGCTATGCTGCCCAATTGACCGTCAATGCGGTCCATGATTTCATTCTGCTCGCCAGAGCCCCAGGCCCTGATGAGGTTGAAGAGTGAAGCGACCTCGGATGAAGTCACAGTTCTTGGATTATGGCAAAAGATCGGGCGCTCGAACTGCGTTAGTAGTTCAAGCGTAATATAATTATATATTCCTACATCCCCCCGTAAGATATAGCTTAATA
>QJOA01000884.1:0-22465 GCA_004155915.1 Monosporascus sp. CRB-9-2
TATTATATATTTATAATTATAATTATATTTATATTATATTATTAAAAACTCTTCTTATAAGAGAATTCCTTCTTATAATCTTTAGTTCAAGCCGGCGTTTAAATTAACGCCCGTCCGGAAAAAAAGTTTTTTACCGGGCTTTACCGAAATCCGAATTATCCGTATACCGGATAAAAGCAGTTTATTAACGTCCGTACGTTTTTTATGATTAATTTAATAACCCATATCGTATTACCGCCTAATCCGACGATAACGTTCCGTATTATTATAATTAACGAAATTAAATAAAAAGCGAACCGGAAAAACGATTAACGTATTAAATAAAATATGCCGGATCGGCTAGAAACGTAATTACGTTATTGGATTCGGATTTACGCTTTTTACAATTTCCGGTTTAAATTCGATAACGTTAAAAACGTTAAATATAATACCGAAAAATACTTGCGCCTTTATTATAAAAGGTAAGATTTTTGGTTGTTATTATATAACGTTACGTACGGATAATATAACGAAAACGGTAAACGGGCCGTTATATAGGAGCTTTATACGGGTTATTTAATTTACGGAATGCCGTAAAACTTTTATAAACGCTGGTAGCCCGGGTAAGATAAAAATTAAAAAAAAAGATAAAAGAAGGTAACAAATTCGAGATACCGGCTATATACGTATCCGAAAATGTTCGTATACGTAACCGGGCTGGCTTTATAATATCCGGAATTTAAAAAGAAGTTATGCCGATACGGCCAGGATAGTATATAACCGGTACCGAGGTTAATAACGGCAAATTATTCGTAATTTAAAAACGTATAGCTTATTTTCAAAAAAGAGGTCGGCCGAAAATTAAGGCTTAAACGTAACGTTAAAAATAACCAATTTTGTAATTTTTTTATATATACGTTAAAATTTATAAAAAAGCGGGTTTCGGATAGTATTAATAGAACGGCGAAATAGAAAGCATGATATATTTCTTACTTATATATCGTCGTATAAATAATAAACGAAATTTTACGTATAGCGAAAAAAAAAGTTTTTAAAAGAATTATTTTTAAAAAAAATAGAAAGTAAAGGGTAAAAACTAAAGGATAAAAGTTTAAATTTAAAAAATTAAAAGTTAAATTAAAAAAAAACTAAAAATAAAAAGAACGAAAAGAAATAATAAATTAAGACGGAAAAATTTGGTTTAAGATAATACAAAATCGAAGAAAATGTGACGATTAAGCCTACGGTAATAGAAATTATTAAAAATAAAGGAACTAATATTAACGGTATTAAAAACGGATTTTAAAATATAATAATGTACGATAAATAATAAATAATTAATAAAATTACGCCCGACAAAAAGAAGTTTTAAAAATATACGTACGGTACGGATTAATTAATTAGCCGAATTATATACCCAGCTTTATATTATTATACCATTTTAATAATAATAATAATATTAAATATTAAGGTATAATTATTAAAAAAAAGGGGATTATTTGTTATAGTTATAATGTGCTATTTGCGAAATTATAAAGTGTTCGCCTTAATACAAAAAGGCTATTTATAGGTAACTATAATATATTATTTACTAAATTATAAATAGTTACCTATTATAAATATAGCACCACCCGCTATAAATATAGGAAGTCACGCATTAAAACTATAACGTACGGCCTACTAAAATACAGGAAATTACCCACTGTAACTATGGCGTACAGTTTATTAAAATATAACAGGCTACTTATTATAACTACAACGTACAGTCCACTATAACATAAGGGCCCATATATCACAACTATAACGTACCGTCTACTAAAATACAAAAGCTTACATACTATAAAAATAACGCATAATCCGCTAAAAAAAATCCGGCAGACAATTTATTATATCGATAACGCAAAACCTACTAAAATACAACAACCTATCTATTATAACTATAACGTACAATTTATTAAAATATAGCGGGCCAGTTATTATAACCATAACGTACCGTCTATTAAAATATAACGGATTATCCATTATAGTTAATAAACGTACCGTTTATTAAAATATAAAAGGTTACCTATTATAACTATAATAATTACAGCATACCGTTTACTATAATGCAGCGGGCCACTTACTATAACTATAACGTGCCGTTTATTATAATACAAAAAGGCGCTTATTATAATTATAACACAGCAACCGCTAACTGGGACGTACTTACCCGGTAACTGTTATAACTAAAGAACTCGGCCTATTACCAAACGGTCGAAAAATATATAAACATTTTCGATAAAAGGTTTTGGCTTACATAACCGGCTCGAAAAGGTTTAATAAATAAAATAAGGCTTGGCATTTCGAGCTAGTCGAATAAAGAAAATGGCTCGACGGGCTCGATAAAATTCAACCATTATAAATAAATCGAATTAGGTCGAATATTTTAAACTAAAATAAATATATATACGTTTATTATTTTTTATAGCTTAAATAATACCAGTTTATAATAAAAATTAGTTGCCTAAATTACTTACGGTTATTTACTATTACCAAACGTAATTATTACTTTATTACTTAAATCCGTACGATATTATTAGTAACGTAAACCGTATAATTAGGTTTAAATAATTAATTAAACTTATAACCGTTATAATAACTCCTCTTACTTTAAGCGTTATAACGCGTTATAACGTACTAGAAATTATGGTACATTATTTATTATAATATAATAAATAACTTAACGAAA
Organism: Monosporascus sp. CRB-9-2; assembly: GCA_004155915.1. Taxonomy (NCBI): domain Eukaryota; kingdom Fungi; phylum Ascomycota; class Sordariomycetes; order Xylariales; genus Monosporascus; species Monosporascus sp. CRB-9-2. The sequence continues at coordinate 2,708 of QJOA01000884.1, forward strand.
TCGGAAAATATTAATCGTTAAATAAATAAACTTACTTTAAAAAAAATTAAGTTATTTATTAAATAATATAAAATAAATTCGCCTATTTTATTCGTTATAAGCTAGTTATAATTATTACGGTTAATAAATTACGTTATAAAAATAACCTATTTTAATTATAAAAAATTAATTATTAAATAGGCAAAATTTACCGGTAAACGACGCGAAAAACCCGCCTTATACCGGGTAATTTTTTCGTATTTAACGATTTAAATACATTAAATTATGATAATTTAATGTATTACCAGAACCGAATTAATTTATAATTATTAAATAAATTACGTTAATTTTTATAAATAAAAAGTATTAATTAAATATTAAAATATTAATAAGTATAAACGTTAAAAAGTAAAATTATAACGGTTAAATTTCGGTAAATAATTTAGCGTTTTTAGTTTTTTATATATTAAATTTATAATTCCGGATTAAATTATTCGTAAAATGTAAGGTAAGTTTCGGCCGGTTCGGTATTAATCCGGAAATATTACGGTATTAATAACCGTAAATATTAAAACGAAATTTAAAAATTAAAAGTTTTATTAAATAATTTAATATCCGGTTTTTAACGGCTTAATCGTATTATTTAGGCGAAATTAACCGGAACTTACCGGGTAACTTCCGTTAATTTTTAAAAAAAGCCGTTATTTATTTTCGCATACCTTTTTATTTTTCAGTTTTAGTTAATTAATTCGTAACGTATAAACGTATCCGATAAGCGTTTAATAACGTTTATAAAGTTTTATTTAGCGGTAAAAAATATACGATAATAACTATTTTTATCGTTTTAATATATTAACAAAATAATTTAAGCCGTAATAATATTACCGAAAAAAAGTCTAATATACGTAAATCTTAAACCGTTTAATCGTTTTTTATTAAACGTTATCGGATAATATAAAAAGCCGGGCCGTATAACTTTCCGTCGTTTAAAAATTATTATTTAATTTTTATAAGAAAAAAAAGTTTACGGCGGTAATTATCGAATTAATTAATTATTTTAAAATTGCCTAGTTTTAAACGGGTTTTTAAAAAGGATCCGTTATGATAAATATAACGGTTTTAAGCGCGTTAAGTTATAAAGGTTGCTCGTATATTTTTTTAGTCGGATTAATTTCGAATTAAAATCGATTATTTTTTTTTTATAATCGTTAAAATAATAATACGTACAAACGTTAAAATACGTATTAACGGTTTAAGTTTAAAAACTTTAACGTATTAACCGGGCCGCGTTATCCGGAAAATGTTAAATAAATGCCGTTAATATTTAAGAAAAGTTCGGTTCCAGTTTTTCGGTTATTTTAATTCGTTTTAATTATAAAATTTAACGCCTTTTTCGTTACGGATATAGTTAATATCGTTTAAGGGTACCGAATAAGTTTTTTATCGAATAATATAAAGCGTACCGTAATAGTTATTTTTTTTGTTATCTTATAAAAAAAAAGCCGGTATATTATTGCCGGAATACGCGTTACGTCCGGGCACCTTATACCGTTCAAAAACGTTTAATTAACGTTACCGGACCATATAAAAAGCAGTAGCGTTATGGCGCGCCGCCGTCGAGAAAAAGCCGATTTACCCTAGTGTCGAAATGACTTTTATTTAGGCGATTTTTTAACTAATTTAAACCTTTTAAAATTTTTCGACTTTAATAACCCTGCCGGAAGGGGGAAGGTATAGGCCCGTTATAATGGGCGTAATAAAGGGACGAAATTTAACTTTATCGTTATATAGCAGCTTTATATTACCGGCGTAAAATATTTAGGTATGTTCGGGAAGTAATATTTACGTATGCTAGCCAAATATTAAAAAGCGACCGTTTAACGGTTCGAGGAAAGTTATAAGTTTTTGTAACCTATTAATATAATTATTATTTTATTTAGGTAATTAATAATTCGATTTATACCTAATAATGACGGTTATAAAGTTACGGTCGAAATTAAGTACGAATTATCCGATTATTTAAGAAGTTAAAATTTTACGTTCCGTTACGTTAATAGCGATTAAAAAATTCTTAAACTAATATATCTTTTATCGATATGGTATTTTAATTAGGTGTTATAACCTAAGGACTTGGCCCATTGCTAGACGGTCGGAGAATATGTGGACATTTCCGATAAAGGGTCTTGGCTTACGTAACCGGCTCGATGGGTTTAATGGAGAAAATAAGGCTTGGCGCTTTAAGCTAGTCGAGCTGGGGAAATAACTTGACGGGTTCGACGGGCTTAATAAAACTCGATTATTATAAATAGATCGAACTAGTTCGAATACGTTAAATTAAGATAAATATATATACGTTTATTATTTTTATAACTTAAATAACACTAGTTTATAATTATAATTTAATTACCTAAATCATTTACGGTTATTTATTATTATTAAACGTAATTATTACTTTATTATTCAGATTTTTATAATATTATTATTAACATAAACCATATAATTAGGTTTAATAATTAATTAAGTTTATAACCGTTATACGTTATAAGTTTTTATTTAATAATACCGTTAAATTCTAAATAATATTTAATATTATTATTATATCGACCAGTATTTTAAATAACGTTATTTAATAACTTTAGACAAAAGTTACCCGATTTAAAAATAAAATTAAATAACTTAAAAATTAACTTAAGCCGAAATATTAATTATAACGATTATTAAAATTAAAATTAAAAAGCTTGAACTTTATAATAAAAAAGAAAACGTTTAAATATTTTTCATTTAGGTTAAAACGTATTTCCGGTTTTTAGGATTAAAAGATCCGTTAAATTAAATCTTTATTATAATAACTTACCTTATTAAAAATGCTATAAATTGGTTCGAGCTTATTATACGAAATTATTTGCAGGTTAAAAAATCCTATAAAAAAATTATTAAAAAAAGTTTTCGAACATTATATTAATTTCGAAAATAAATTCCGAAATAATTTTGCTAATCCGGATAAAAAACGAAACCTAACTTGAAAACTTTTTTAATTACGATAAAAAAAATTTAACGTTTAAATATACCGTAACGTTTAAAAACTTAGTTATTAAAGCCAAATACGGAAACGACGAAAATAATATTATGGTCGATATGTTTTATAAAGGATTAAAAGAAAACGTTAAGGACGAATTAATTAAGAAAAACCGGATTATAAGCTTTAATAAGTATATCGCCGAAGCCATAAAAATCGATAACCGATAATTTAAAAGATAAAAAAAAAAAGGGGATATTTTATTCAGAAATTAGGTTATTTTAAAGTTAACTAAGGAAAAAAACCCGATTTACTTTTAACTTTTTACGGAATATATCCAGAATTTATAAAGTTAAGAACTATTTCGTTTAAAAAAAGTTCCGTTACTTGTTATAATTGCAGAAAATAAGGATATATTTTACGATAATATAAAAGCCAGAAATAGCTACGATAATAAATTCCAGCTTTTAAAAGTAAATACCGGAAGGAAACCAGCGACAAAAAAACGATTAATATAATTTACGTTTAAAATAATTATAACTTTTTATTAAAAAAAACGATAAGGATTAAAAGAAGTTAAAAAGTTATCCTAAACAGTAATAATTAAAAAAGTTACTTTTATTAAGTTAACCTTTATAAAATAGCTTTAAAAGTATGAAAGATAAAAGAAATTTAAAGAATATAATTTACCTTTTTAATTATAACGACGATAAAAAAAAACGATTAAGTAATATTTGACGTTTGGATAAGAGAATACCGAAAATAAAACGAAAACCTATTTTTAAAAAAGCCCGATCGGTACGGAAGATTTTACGCCGTTAATTGCAGACGATATTAAGGCGGAATATATAAAGATTATAAGCAATATATCGTACGATAAATTATGCAAATGTAGCGATAAGGTTTTAATTTTAATAATTAAATAAATAACGACTTAAAAGATTAAAAGTGATATCGATATTTGCAAGAAATAATAATTTAGAACAAAATTAATTAATTAATAGTATTTAAAAGTTGGCCAAAAGGAAAGGATTACTTTATAAAGGATTTTTTTTACTATTATAATTAATGTAATTATTAAACGTAAAAGGAATTAATTTAAAGGATAATAAAAAAATATTGCCTGAAAATGATTACGAATTTATAATTTAAATTGGCGTTTATTAAAAATTTACTAAAACGACGCGCCCTTTAGAAAAAAATTTAATTATTGTTTTCTTACGGAAACGAAATTTTAAAATTAAAATATATTATTAAAAAACTCTTTTAAAAGTAAATTATTTATTTAAAAGTTACATTATAACGATAAAATAAATATTTATAATAACTGTAAAAATTAAACGAATAACTTTTAAAACGAATTATAAAATTCGAAAATAGCTTAAAAAATGAGCGTTACTTATAAAGAAGTTTTAGGCTGGTAAAAAAAAAATAAAGGTAAATAGTAACATTTTAAAAAGGTTTCGTACCTAATAAAAGCGGCAGAAAAAGAAATAATTATAATACAAGTACGAATTAAAAAGAAATGGTATACCGTAATGGTAGATTGCGAAGTTATATGGGGAAATTATAGCGTTTTAAAAGTAATAAACAAATTATAATTATTATGGCGAAATAAAGAAAGTTTTTATATGGTTGAAAATGCCGAAGGTTAAATATTTAGTTACGATAACGGATAGGTTAAACGCGAAATTAATTACTTTAAAACCTTCGTTAAAAAAAGAAGATAAATTATTAATTTCGATATTATTTTAATAAAGGATTACGATATAATTTTCGGGTTATTATGGTTAAAGTTATATAATCCAGTTATCGATTGGAGAATTAGTAAGGTAAATTTCGTTTTATTTTTTACCGATATATAAAACAACCAAAAATTTTAATATTTGATTAATAAAGTTAACGAATGTAGGTATAAAGGTACGATAAAAACTTTATTACCTAAAGGGATAAAATATGTAGTAAATAAAGGGTATATTAAAAGAATACGGCGTATTATTATAAAGCTTAAAATACGATTTCGGCAAATAAATAACGATTTATTATTAAAGTTTAAGAAGTTACCAGAATGGATGGTTAAAGTATTATCAGAATATTATAAGTATAAGCAATTGTTTTAAAAAAAACTTGAAATAAAATTATTATTTTATAGTAAATAAGATTACGAAATAGTTTTTAAGGATTGCAAAACGATTACTTTTTACCCTATTTATAACCTAAATTAAATAGAATTAAAGATATTACGCGATTATTTCGAAAATAAGTTAAAAAAAGGTTATATACGACGTTCTAAGTTATTAATAGAATATTTAATGTTTTTCGTATTAAAAAAGAATAGAAATTTACGATTTGTTATTAATTATAAATAACTTAACGATATTATTATTCAGGATAGGATCTATTTATTATTAATTACCGAAATAAAGGATCGTTTATACGGAATTTAATAATTTATATTTTTAAACTTAAAAAAAGAATATAATTAAATACGTATTAAGTTAAGTAACGAAAGAAAAAAAGAATTTAGAATTAAATACGGACTTTTCGAATACTTTGTTATACTTTTTAGATTTATAAACGTACCGGCAACTTTTTAACGAATAATTAATTCTGTATTACGAAAATATTTGGACATTTTCGTTATATATTACCTTAATAATATTCTAATTTATTCGAAAACTTAAAAAGAGTATATAAAATATATCTATAAAGTTTTATAAATGTTATAAAATGTTAATTTTTAGGTTAATGCCGAAAAGAATACCTTTTATGTATAAAAGGTAAAATATTTAAGATATGTTATTACTTTTGGATATATTAAGATAAACCTTAAAAAGTTTGCAGTAATTAAGAAATAAGTATAACTTATTAACGTTAAAAAAATACAAATATTTTTTGGATTCGTTAATTATTATAAAAGATTTATACGTAATTTTAACAAGATAGTTATGTTATTAATAAAGCTTATTAAAAAGGAAAAATAATGCAAATAAATATTAAAAAAATTAAAAGCTTTTTAGTAAATTAAGAACGGTTTAATTAATGAATTAGTACTGATTATATATAATTTAAAGTGATCAATTAAGTTAAAAACTAACGTTTCAGATTATACCTTAGAAATAATAATCGGATATCGAAATGATTAAAAAAACCTTTACTTTATTACCTTTTATTTTTATAAGTTATATAAAATTGAATTAAATTACTTTATATACGATAAGGAATTTCTAGTTATTGTTAACGTTTTCAAGAAATTTAGATATTATTTTAAAAGTAGTATATACCAAATTAAAATATATATAAATTATAAGAATATTATATATTTTTTTACAATACGAAAACTAATCGGAAGATAATTATGTTACGTAAAATATCTTTTTAAATTTAATTACGTTAACGTCCTACACAAGCTCGCGAGCCAAACAAGCTCGCGAGCGGTTTTTTGACACCCTGCAACAACAAATTCAAATTACTTAACTATAATATATCAAATCAATCCTAATTAATCGAATACTGTTTTGCTAACTTTATTTACAGCTTCTTTCCAAACGTGCACATTATATCAAAACTTGTTACGGATGCCATGTTGCCATTTTTTCCTCCTAATCTATATGCGACCGACAACCTTTAGCAGCTGCCAGCAGCTTTCTGTTACTACCACCTTTTTACCGGCCAAAAAACCTTGTTTACCCTTTTTAATAAGTATTTCTTTTAATTAGAAACGTTTATTTTATTTATTTAATTACGTAAATATCAAGTTGTTGCCAGATCAAGCCCGACATACCCTGCCATACGCCCCGCCACACACCGACGCGCCCTACGAGATGCCCCGCAACACGTATTCTAACGCGTCTTTTAATACGTTTCCCGACACATATCTTCAACGTATAAAAGCCGGACAAAAAATGCTCGCGTATTTGGGTGAAGGATTCGGTTAATAATAATTTTCTAATCGCTCGGCTTTACTTAATGCGAAATGGAGGTAATATTAACTTAGACGCGTTAAGCGTTAATCGGTTGCGGGCAGGTTAAAAGGAAAAAATGGTAATATAACATCCGTAACAAGCTTTGATATGATATGCACGTTTGGAAAGAAGCTGTAAATACAGTTAGCAAAAAAGTATTCGATTAATTAAAATTGATTTAATGTATTGTGGTTAAGTAATTTAAGTTTGTTGTTACAAGGTGCTAAAAAACGGCTCGCAAGCTTGTTTGGCTCGCGAGCTTGTGTAGGACGTTATTATTTATCGTAAAGGATTAAAAGATGGTAGAGCAGACGTATTTAATAGACGACCTGACCTAAAAGAACCTAAGATTAAGGTATAATAGATAATTTTCGATAAGATACCCGAAAAACGTTTATAATAATAACAAATTATTACGATAAAAGGAATTTTAGTTAATATGTATTAACGTATATAGTAATATAGTGATAATTTATTTAAAAGGTAACGAATAAATAAAATTTAAATACTAAAAAATTTTAAAAAAATCTGATACAAGATATATATAAACATTAATTATATAAATACCCAGGGATTTAAAAAATTTTAAAACGTTTATAACGGATATATTATTTTTTTAAAATAAAATTAATCGTACAAAAAGTAATACGATAATGCGATATTTACGCCAGGGCAAAGATACGATAATATAAGCCCTACGGAAAGCTATAATTATTATTAATCGTAAAATAATTATAAAATTTTATTACATTTAATTTTATTATTAAGCTTATTATATTAAAGCATCTAGTTATAAAAATATATTACGATAGCATTTTTGTAATCATTAATCGATTTACGAAATTGTTTTATTTTTTACCTTATAACAAAAATACCGATATAAAATAATTCGCATATATTTTTTTTCGATACGTTTTAAATATTTGCGGACTTTTAACGAAAAATATATTAAATAAAGGCATAACCTTTATTTGAAAATTTTAGCAAAACCTAATAATTCAATTTAAATTAAACCATAAATTATTTAGCACATTTAAACCGTAAACAGATAAATAAACGGAAAAAATTAACTAAATATTAAAAACGTACCTACGATATTATATTAATTATAAGCAAAATAACTAAATTAAGAAGTTATTAATTGCATAGCTAACTTATAATATCAACTACTATAAAAGCATTAAAACAATATTAACAACTACCAATTTTAGTTTTATACCAAAAGTTTATAAAAGTTTATATAAAAAATTAATTAACGTTAAAGTAATTTTAATATCAAAATAATTAAAGCAATTATATACCGATATAAAAATAAAACTTAAATTCGTACGTAATTAAATAAGTAAATATTATAATTAAAAAAAGTTAAAAGAATTAATCTTTTTAAAAAAAAATTTATTTATCTAGTTATCAAAAATATTCAAATTAAGTAATTTAACAAAAAATTTAACTTTAAATATATTAATTTATATAAAATTATTAAAAAGTTTTTAAAAAGTAATTATAAATAAAAGTTATTACCGAAAGTTAAACTTTATTTAATCTTTCATATTTCTTTATTCGAATTAATAACAAATACGATGAAAATTAATACAAAACGAAAGGAAAAAGTTATAAAAAACGTATTAGTTTACGAAGCAAAGAAAATATTGGATATACGGAAATAGAACGGATTTACTTAATACCTGATCAAATAAAAAGATTACCTAAATTCCGAAAATACCTGGGAATCCGCAAAAAACCTTCCGAACGCTTAACGCCTTTTAAGGAACTTTCATTAATAACGTTGAAGCCGTTAAAGTTAAAATTCCAGTTTACGCTATCTAACGGTACTTAATCCGTTCTCCTAACATTAAATTAATTAATAAAAAGGGTTGCCTATACGGATATAACCATTTCGGCTTTTAACTACCTTTATTTCCGTTTTAAATGCTTAAATTCTTTTATCGCTTCCGTAGCTTAAATTCCCTGACGTAATATTTCGATTTTACGCCGTTACAGTAATTTCTTTTAATTTCATAACCGGGCTAAACGATTAAATAATTCGTTAAAATATTATTAAGCCTTAAATAATTCCTTTTCGGCAAAACGTTTTTAAAGTTTTAATCGGTTCTTTTTATTTATTAACTTCCGATATTTCAATTCGGAAAGATTAAAAAATTTATAAGAATTAACATGTTTAATATAATAAAAACATTTTCCAAAACTAAAATAAGCTTTATATATTTCGTTTTTAGATTTATAGCGAAAATAAAAAAAGTTAAAAAATATATTAAAATTAAAATAATTAATTTATTCTGATAAAATTAAAACGTTATTACGTTTACGACGAAATCGTTACTTTTTAATGCGATTAAATATAATGGTTAGGTTAAATGATAAAAGAATAAAAAGCAAAAAATGTTATTTATAAAAAAATACGATAAATAATTCAACTTTTAAAAGTAAAGATTTTAGAAAAAAAGGAAATCGTATTATAATTTAAGGATTTAGCTTATTGCTAAACGGTCGGAAAATATATAAATATTTTCGATAAAGGGTCTTAATTTACGTAATCGGTTCGATGGATTTAGTAAAGAAAATAAAGCTTAACGCTTTAAACTAGTCGAACTGGGGAAGTGACTTAACGGGCTCGATAGACTTAATAAAATTCGATTATTATAAATGAATCGCGCTAGTTCGAGTACGTCGAACCAAGATAAATATATATATGCTTATTATTTTTATAGCTTAAATAATATTAATTTGCAATTATAATTTGGTTACTTAAATTACTTACGGTTATCTATTATTATTAAACGTAATTATTACTTTATTACCTAAATTCTTACGATATCATTGTTAACATAAACCGTACGACTAGGTTTAATAGTTGGTTAAGCTTATAGCCGTCATGTTAGGATTAGAATAAATGGAAGTTCCGAATATAAAGGGCAAAATAATTAAAGTTTATAACGTATTTAAGGATTTAAAAAAAGGTTAAAGTTATATATATTGTTTAACGATAAGGCTTAATTAAAAAAAAGGTATATTCTAATAGTTAAAAGTTTGATAAAACGACGAATAATACCGGCAAAGAATAGGTTAAAGCTTTTGTTTAAAGTAATCTTTGCCGATAATATTATTATAAAAAGTTACGACCTTGGTTTTTATAAATTGTTAGACGGATAAAAAGTATTTTTACCGATTAAAGCAGTTTTGCCGATACGAAGAATTATAACTTGAGAACTTATTATTCCGAAAAAAGATTTAATTACGTAAAAAATTTAACTTTTTAAAAAGGAAAGCCGACGGACGTAATTAAGGTTATTAAAGTTATTATTAATTTAACGTTATAAAGCTACCAGATTTGTAAATTAAAAAAACAAAAATAAAATAAAAAATAAAAATAAGATAAAAAATAAACCTTTAAAAATAACGTGGACGACCGGGTATTATTATATAATACGTCTCGGTATATAAATTTGTTTAAAGATACGAAGCTAAAATATTGCTATACTGATCTATATTTAATTAACGTAATTATTAGTTTAGGTATTTATTATTTAGGAAAAGATTAATAATACGAAAGTTAAAAAGAATTCATTTTATTAATAAATTAAAATAACTTATAAATAATAAAAAAAGATATTAAAAGCTGGTCGATTTATAAAAAAATGGCTTGACAAAATTATTTACCGATTAGCCTAACGATATAACGTCGGATATTTTAAACGTTATTAATATCAAATTGTTAAAAGATTAGTAATTTAAAGCTTTTAAACTTATAAAATAAGTATATAAGGTATAAATGCCGAATAATCGGTTTAAAGGCTATACAGTTATAGACGAAAGGGATATACCGGAAATAAGCAGATTAAAAAAGGAAAAAAAATTAACGTAATTAATTACGAAAGAAATTACGATATAAAAGTTTTATTATATTTCTTTATTATCTTTTATCCGTTATTATTTTTATACGATAATTACGGCATTTTATTTGTAATTAATACGTCTAGTTATGCTTGCCCGGTATTCAGGATCTGAAATATATTATTTAATTTTTTCTCGAAGCTAGTTTCCGTCGAAAGTTTTTATAATAAAATAAATATCGTCGCGAATATTTTTCTTAATTAACAAAAACCGTAAATATTTAGCCTTAAGGTTTTTAAATCGATTATTTTTAAATATATAATTATAATTTTCGATAAACCCGATATAATTATTATAAGCTTTTTTATTAAAATTAAGGATTAATTAATATTCGAAAAATAGGTATATATCGTATTAATCGGAATATTTAAATATTCGGTATTACCGTTTATATAGTTTATAAGGGATAACGTTAAATATTTCGAAAACTTGAATAAATAAGTTAATAACGTATCGGAAATCTTTAATAAGTAAAAATATAAATAAACCGGTAAATCCGGCCCGAAATATCTTAACGAATATAGCATAAAATAATAATTTTCTTTTTTTCTTACGGAATATAACGATTACGGTAAACTAAATATTAACGGTTATTTAAAAAGTTTTACCCTTAATTTACCATCGCATATACCGACCACTAACGGGATTATCGATTATATTAATAAATATAGTTCCGAATATTTTATATTAATTAATGGATATTCATTAACGGCGTTGCAAAAATAAAATATACTTATTTTAACATATTTCAATATTACGTATTTTATAGTATTTTAAATATTTTAAAATATTTTTAAATTTTACTAACGTTTAATATAAATACGAAAAAGGCGTAACGCCTTAAAATCAAAATACGGTCCGGGAACGTAATTAGTAATACGAAAATTTATTAAAATAAATAAAACTGGCGACGGAGATTTTAAAACGGTATTACAGGGTATCGACGTTCCGGGTAGGAAAAGAATAACCGATATTAATCGACGACTACCGACCGTCTGCTTTATAATACCTAAAATCGGGCCGGACGTTAAACTTTAACTTCCTTTAACTAATTATAATACTTTACGGTATATAGGCCAAGGTTTAAAAGGTAACGGATTATTTATAATTAAAATCTTAACTTATAAAATATCTTAATCGTAAATTATATTACGAAATCTATATTAAAAGAAAGGTACTAGGTTACGGATAGGTATTTAACGGTATATTAGATTTTAAAGCTTGCGGATATCGCCAGGGTTATATAAAAGCTTAATACCGTAATTAATTATTAATACCTTATCGGTATAACGGGTTACGGGTTTAAAAAATATGGAAATATTTAAGGCTGTCAAAACCGTACGACGATAGGCAAAAATACGCTTTAGCTTACGTATATTCTGGCTTATTTTAAAATTAACGGGCTGGATATTATAAAAACTTAAAGGTTAATTATTAAATTCCGGTCGTTTTTTAAACGATTTTTTATAAGGTTAATTAAGTTATTTAGGTTTGCATTTATATAAAAACTCAGGATATTACGTAAATTTAATAACTTGTGGAAACTTATAATAAGTATTAATTAAAACGACGAAAATAATTATATATATATTTAGAAATGTATTAAGTTTTAAAAATAAATCTGGTCGGAAAGAAAAAGTTAATACGGTTTATAGGAAAAAAGTTGCAAAAGAAATATAAGTAGAAACATAATTGCATAACTGATTAAAGAAATATACCGATAATTATATCCCTTTTTATATAATATTAAATAAAATTATCTGGGATTTTTTCGGCGTATACGTTTTTTTGATAAAAATTTTATGTACTGGCCTTATATATACCTAATTAGTTGTACGTATAATTTGCTATTATTTATTAACGAATTTCTATATTTATATAATTTAATATCTATAACTTATTTATATTTATATATACCTATATTCTACGTATTACCTTTATTTATTATTATTACTTTTAATTATTATATATTGTTTTAGTTATACTTATATATCTTAATTAATTTAATACTAATTATAATGTTATCGTTTAAAAAACGTATTATATAAAATAAAAACGAAAAATTTAAAAAGTTAAATATATTATATTTCAAAGATTTTAATTAATCCGCCAATATACCTATATAGAAAAATAAGGACGTACGGTAATAATTTTAAAAGATGTATAACGGTAATATTACTTTTTATTTTATAAAAAAGGTTATTTTACGATTCCGTTTTAATTAAGTTATCGTTATTTATTTTTATAATAAAAATAAATAGCGTTTATAAAAAAAGATTACCTTATTACCGTTTCGATTAATAAAGGACTAAAATAACGCGATAATTGCTTTTATATAACGTACCTTTATAATTTTATAAAATAAAAACTACTTACGTTCTGAATATGTTATTACGTTTATATAAATAATCGATTAAAACGTATCTTAACGTATAATAGTTATTATTATAAAAGCTGGACGGGTAATTATTTATAATAAAATTAACCGGATTTTTAATAAAATAAAAAAAGTGATTAAGATTAAAAACTTAGGATACGTTTAGTTTATCGCTTAAATTAGGGTTTCGACAGATAAAGGCTTCAAAAGCCATTAAATTAGCATGTTATATATTTAATTAAAACGTTTTATATTAATATTTAATACCTATCCCAATTTTGACCGTATATAGTTATTACTTTAATTATACCGGGAAGCATAAAAAGGATTAGGTTTTAATAATTCTTTTATCCGTATAATAATGGCCCGAATACCCCTTTAATTCAAATATTATATTTATAATTTATAGGTTATTTATAACTTTTATATTATTATCCGAAACCTTTAAAAAAACGAAATATTTAACCGGACGGTATAAGGTAAAAACTTTATGAAATTTAAGATTATTAACATAATTAAAGAATACTTAAGTTTAAAACCAAACGATAGAAACGTTAAGAAAACCTTAAAAATATGGCCGGAAAAAGTTCTATCCTGAATAATTAAAGCAAAAAATAACGATTTAGATATTAATTAATCCTCCTACCCAGTTAGGACCAAACGGTAACGATTAATATATACTTGACGGAAGTTTATTATAAAACCGTCGATTAAAGGAATAATTAATTTATAATTTTACGGCTTTATTAATTATCTACGATAATCGTTTATGCGTTTATCCGTAATAACGATACCTTTTTCCTTTTTACCTATTTAGACCAAATTTCCGATACTTTAAATTATGCGGCCCGATACGATATTCGAAAAACCCTTTTTTAAATTAAAATATAAACCTAAACCGGCCGTAAAAAATTAACGGGTAATTGTTATAACGTAAGATTAATATATTATACCGTATATATAAAAAAGAAATTCCTTTAAGGATGTAAAAGAAAGGCCGGAACCGTATTTTTCTTAAAAATAACTTAATTAACCTAAATATAAATTAACGATTAATATAAAAGAGCCGGAAGATAAAGTTTAATAAAAAAGAAAAAAATTAAATAACGAAAGAATTTAATTAAACGTCGAAAACGAAATTTTAAATTAAAGATAATAAAGGATAAGCCGCGTAAGTATTAACTAAATTAATTAATAAGTTCGTATATTTTATGCAATAGCGTTAAAAATTAATTCGCGTTAAATTTATATTTATTTTTTAAAATAAATTAAACATAATTATGCTTCAAAAAAAGATTGAAAATAATTTAAAATATAAAACTAAGTATAAAATTTAAGTTAAGTAATTAATCCGCGGCCGCCGGTATATTATTATAATTTTTTTTTATAAAGCGTAACTTTAAAATTATTATTATTTATAATTTTAATTATAATTCTAATATTATTTAATATATTTTACGTTAAATTTATAATTTCTTTGCCGTTAAATATTCGGTCAAAAACAATAATAATATTTTTTTATTAATTAAAACCGGTTTTCCTGTTCCGGTTTAATAAGGTTTCGTTAATCTTTTACGAAGAAAAAAAATAAATCCGGTTTTAATTATTAAATACGTTAATTTTATTTAATTTTAAATTTCGATTCGATATTTTGTTTAATACGGAATATATCCGGTACCGTTTAAAAACGTTTTACGAGTTTTATCGAGTAATAAACGATATATAGTAACCGTTATTTTTTTTATCGCTTTATAAAGAAAAAGCTTATATATTATTATTAAAGCGCGTATAATATACCGGCATTTTATACCGTTTAAAGGCGTTTAATTAACGTTATCGGACGGTATAAAAAACGTAGCGTTACGGTTTGCTGACGTTAAGAAAAGGCCGATTAATTCCAGCGTCGGAATAACCTTTATTAAGGCGATTTTTTAATTAATTTAAGCTTTTAAAATTTTTCGATTTTAATAATCCCGGGAAAGGCGGTTATAACGGGCGTAACGTTTAAGGTGGTTCCGAGGCGTAATGGTTTTTAATAAACGCCGGCGTTAAAATACGTTTTAACGGCTTTAAATTTAATAAGGCCGGGTTATCCGGAAAGTGCCGGGTAAATTTTCGTTAACCTTAGTTCGTTTCGGTAATTATGGCCTTTAACAGACGTAAGCGTTAAAATATACTTTAACGGATAAAGGTTTTAATAAATTTTAACGCATTATTTAAACCCGCGTTATCCGGAAATTGCAAAATAGGGTTTACGAACCTTTTAAAAAAATTCCGGTTTCGATTTTCGGCAACCGTATATTTTTTTTAATTTCGGCGTTTAATATTTTATCCGGTACGGGGGTATTTGGCACCGTTCGAAAGCGCTTTATAAGTTTTATTAAATAGTAAACGATATATTATAATCGTTACTTTTTTTGCCGCCTTATGCAGGAAAAATCCTTATATTATTTTAAAAATAAATGTTATACGGGTACGTTTTATACCGTTTGATAACGGTTAATTAATATTATCGGACGGTATAAAAAACGTGGCGTTATAACGCGCCGTTATCGGAAAAAGGCCGTTTAATTCCGGTATTATAAAGGCCTTTATTATAGTAATTTTTTAATTAATTTAAGCTTTTGAAATTTTTTAACCTTTATGGTTTCGGAAGGGCCTCATTATAATAAGTATAACTTTTAAAATAGTTACAAAAGTAATTAGAATTAAAAAGATAAAATATTAAAAAAAAAATTATTATTTAATAAATTAATTTAGATTTCGGTTATTTAAAAGGTGGCGGGTAAGTTCCGCCAGCTTTAATTCGTTCCGAGTAAGGTGGCCTTTAATAAGTATAGGCGTTAAAACGTATTTTAATGGTTTATTTTTAATGATTTTAACGTATTATTTAAATCCATTTATTCGAAAGATGCCGGGTAAATTCCGTAAATTTTAGTTCGTTCCGAGCGAGATAATTTTTTAATAAACGTAAGCGTTAAAATACGTTTTAACGGTTTACCTTTAATAATTTTAACGTATTATTTAAATCGGTTTACCCGGAAGGTACGAGGTAAATCCCGTAAATTTTAGCTTATTTCGGGCGAAAATAGCTTTTAATAGGTATAAGAGTTAATATATGCGTCGAAAGTAAATGTTTAATCGCTTTAATACGTTATTTAGGCCTAATTATCCGGACGGTACCGGATAAATTTCGTTAACTTTAATTCGTTTCGGGCGAAATAGTTTTTAATAAACGCGGGCGTTAGAATGCGCTTTACCGATAAAAATTTAATAGTTTTAACGTATTATCCGGGCCGCGTTATTTAGAAAGTATAAAGTAAATGTTGCCAGCTTTTATAAAAAAAAATCCGGTTATAATTTCCGAACGGCGTATTTTTATTTAATTTTTAAAATTTAACGTTTTATCCGGTATAAAGGTATTCGGTATCGTCCAAAAACGTTTTACGAAATTTATTAAATATTAAACGATATATTACGGCCGTTACTTTTTCCGTCGTTTTATAAAAAAGAAGCTTATATATTATCGTTAAAGTATACGTAACGTACCGGAATTTTATATTATTCGAAAACGTTTAATTAACGTTATCGGACGGTATGAAAAACGCGGTATTATAACTTGCCGTCTTCGAAAAAAGATTAATTAATTTCGGTATTATAAAAACCTTTATTAACGCGATGTTTTTAATTAATTTAAACGTTTAAAAACTTTCGATTTTAATAATTCCGGAAAAGTTTATTATAATAAATATAATTTTTAAAATAATTATAAAAATAACTTAAATTAATAAAGTATAATATTAATAAATTTATCGGCCAGTAAATAACCGGGGCCTAGTTATTCGGAAAATAATAAGTAAATTTCGTTAACCTTAATTTATTCCGGGTAAAAAGATTTTTAATAAACCTAAACGTTAAAACGTATTTTAATAATTTATTTTTAATAATTTTAACGTATTACTTAAATTGATTTATTTAAAAAGTATTAGGTAAATCTTATTAACTTTAAATTCGTTCCGGGTAAGTTAACCTTTAATAAATACGGCCGTTAAAATACGCTTTAACGGTAAAAGTTTAATAACTTTAATGTATTATCCGGTCCGCGTTATCCGAAAAATATAAGGTAAACTTTATAAATTACCGGCAAAAATCCGGTTTTAACTTTCGATAACTTTATATCCTTTTAATTCCGACCTTCGATATTTTGTTTAATACGGCTATATCCGGTACCGTTCGGAAACGTTATACGAACTTTATCGAACGGTATAAAATATATCATAATAATTACTTTTTCCGTTATTTTATACGGAAAAAACTTTTATATTATTTTTAAGATAAATATTATACCTACGTATTTTATATTGTTCGATACCTTTTAATTAGCGTTACCGGACGGTATAAAGAGCGTAACGTTACGGCCCGCCGTTATCGAAAAAAGGCCGGTTAACCCCGTCGTCGAAAAGATTTTTATTAAGGTAAATTTTTAATTAATTTAAGCCTTTAAAATTTTTCGACTTTAGTAATTCCGAAAGGAGCCGTTATAATAAATATAACGTTTAAGGTAATAATAAAGGTAATTTAAATTAATAAGGTATAATAATAAAAGATTTATTAATTAAGAAATAACCGGGGCCTAATTATTTAAAAAATAACGGGTAAATCCCGCTAGCTTTAATTCGTTTCGAACGTTATGGCCTTTAATAAACGCTAGCATTAAAATATATTTTAACGGTTTACTTTTAATAATTTTAACGTATTATCCGAATTAATTTATCTGGAAATTACCGGATAAGTCCCGTTAACTTTAGTTCGTTTCGGGTAAGGTAACCTTTAATAAGTACGGGCGTTAAAATACGCTTTAATAATGGAAATTTGGTAATTTTAACGTATTATTTAAGGCCCAGTTACCTAGGAAATAACGGGTAAGCCCTGCCAGCTTTAGCTTGTTTCGGAAGTTATAACTTTTTAACAGGCGTAAGCGTTAAAATACGTTTTAACGTACGTAAGTTTAACGGTTCCAACGTATTACCCGGGCCGCGTTACCCGGGAAATATAAAATAAATACCGCCAGCCTTACGGAAAAAAAAATTCGGTTATAACTTCCGAACGGTATATTTTTATTTAATCCTTAAAATTTAACACTTTATCCGGCGCAGGTATATCCGGTACCGTTCGATAATACTTTATAAATTTTATCGAATAATAAATAATATACCGCGGTCGTTATTTTTTCCATCGTTTTATAAAAAAAAAGCTTATATATTATTGTTAAGATATACGTAACATCCGGATATTTTATAATATTCGGAAAAGTTTAATTAACGTTATCGAATAATATAAAAAACGTAACGTTAAAACGCGCTATCGTTAAGAAAAGGCCGGTTAATTCCGACGCCGGAAAAACCTTTATTAAGGCGATTTTTTAATTAATTTAAGCCCTTAAAATTTTTCGATTTTAATAATTCCGAAAAAGGTCGTTATAATAAACGTAATATTAATAATAATTATAAAGGTAACTAAAACCAATAAGTTATAATGCTAATATATTTATTACGTAATAAATAACCGGATTTAATTACTTGAAAAGTAACGAATAAATTCCGTTAACTTTAATTAATTTTAAACGTAATAATTTTTAATAAACGTAAACGTTAAAATACGCCTTAACGGTAAAGGTTTAATAATTATAACGCATTATACCGAGTTTAGCTACCCGGAAAGTAACGGATAAATCCCCTAAACCACCGGCAAAAATCCGGTTTCGGCTTTTAATAACTTTATATTTTTTTAATCTCAACGTTTAACGCTTAATCCGGCTCGGTTATTTTCGATATTATTTAAAAACGTTAAACGAGCTTTATCGAATAATATAAGGTATACCGTAATAACTGTTCTTTCCGTTACTTTATACGGAAAAAACTTTTATATTATCTTTAAAATAAATATTATACGTATATACCTTATATTATTTAATAAAGTTTAATTGGCGTTATCGTACGGTATTAAAAATATAACGTTACGGCCTACCGTCGTCAAAAAAAGGCCGGTTAACTCCAACGTCGAAAGAATTCTTATTAAAGCGAATTTTTAATTAATTTAAACCCCTAAAATTTTTCGATCTTAATAATTCCGGGGAGGTTTATTATAATAAGTATAATGTTAATAAATTTATCGGCCAATAAATAACCGGGGCTTAATTACCTAAAAAATAACAGGTAAATTTTACTAACTTTAACTTATTCCGGACGAAATGGTTTTTAATAAACGCGGACGTTAAAATACGCCTTAACGGTTTATTTTTAATAACTTTAACGCATTTTTTGAATCGACCTATCTGGAAAATACCGGATAAATCCCGCAAACTTTAATTCGTTTCGGATAAGGTTACCTTTAATAAACGTAAGCGTTAAAATACGCCTTAACGGTAGAAATTTAATAATTTTAACGTATTACCCGGGCCGTATTACCCGGTAAATATAAAGTAGGTACCGTTAACTTTGTAAAAAAAA
>QJOA01000885.1:0-22442 GCA_004155915.1 Monosporascus sp. CRB-9-2
TAAGTCGGACCCCCCCCTCACGCTCCACCCCCCCAACGCGCCACCCCACATCCGCGACGCGTTCCGATCCACTTACTGATTTCTTTCTTCATAAAAGCCCTCTTAACAACGATTTAAAAAATTAAAAAAATTATCTTCTTCTTCATCAGAATCTGCTTTTTCGAACGATATGCACCTTTTTGCTTAATTTCGCGCGGCGCAAGTAATAAACGAGGTAAAACGTAAGAGGTCCTTACGTTCTGCGTTTAAAGGCTACCAGGTCGATAGGAGATATATTATACGCCGTATCGAAGGTGTACCTATACGGGAAGAGGTTAATAAAGCTTAGCAGAAGCTATCACAAATTCAGGAAAACGGATTATCCCATTAGGTTATTGTGCAAGGCCAATTGGGCTATGTACCGCCGCATTCCCGATTTCGCCTATACGCCCAACGGTTCCTGATTAACAACGGTAGCCCTAAACGCCTAAAAAAAGAATGGATAGCCCGTTTTCTGCGACGTCACCCTGAAATCAGGATTTTTAAGGGTACGGCGATTGATTATAAACGCCTAAATAAGGCTTTACCGACTTCCACGAACGTATTATTCGACCGCTTCGAACTACTAGCTATCAAAGTTATCAAGTGGCGCAACAAATATAACGCCGACGAGATCGGGATGATGGAAAGTATAAGGGAAAACGTTTTAATTCTCGGTAAAGCTTTTAAAAAGTTCGTGTTCCTAAAGGACGCCTTTAAACGGCAGTGGATTATTATAATCGCCTATGTTAACGTTAACGGGCAAACCTTTCCATTACTTATCATCTTCAGCGGCGGCGACGTATAACAACAATGGTTTCCTAATTCTAACGATAAAGCATATAAAGGCTGGTACTTTACCACCTTTAAAAACGGTTGGATTAATACCGAAATTGGCCTAAAATGGTTACGCGAAATCTTTATTCCTTATACCAAGCCGGCGAACCCTAAAGAATAAAGGCTTTTGGTTATCGACGGCCACAACAGCCACATTACCGAAGCCTTCATATAAATATGCCTTCAGAACAAAATTTATATCGTTTTTTTGCCTGCCCACGTTTCGTACGTTTTCCAGCCTTTTAATGTAAATATCTTTTCTACCTTAAAGCAAAAGTTCCGTTATTAATTCCAAAAGCGTTATTTCGAACGGGCCTCCGAAGTTATAAACAAAACGGACTTCCTTTAAACGCTTTCGTATGCGTAAAAAGAAATTATAATGGTTTCAAAATATATTATAAAGGGTTGGTTAGTTACAGGTTTACGACCTATTAACAGAACGAAAGCGTTAAATAATAAATACGTTAAAGCTAAAGGTTAAATGGCGGAAATACCCAAGCCTAGATCGATTTTTACCGTTCCACGCCCCGATTTTTATACGTAGATGGATAATTTAGGTATTAAAACGCCTAAATTATCTAGGGATATATATATTATTAAGAAATCCCTGGTAAAAATCGATTTAATTTTCGGAAACCCTACCGTACGGATCTTGTTCCGTAAAATCGGAAGGGCCTTTAACGAAAAAAACAATAAATTAAGCGTAACCGAAATCCATAATAGCTAATTAACTGCTACCATCGATAAATCGAAGCCCAGAAAACGTAAGAAGGTACATGTTACGGCGCTAATCGTTTTTAAGGGGCTGGGTAAAGTATTCTGTTATTGTACGAAGGAAGAAAAAGGAAACTATTTTAAAGGCGCGGAACGCCTGTATTTATATAGCGTTATGGCTGCTTAACTAAACCGTAACGTTGGTGCCGTAATAGTAACTCCCCCTTTTTAAGGCAATTGTCCTTAATTGCCTATAAGAAAACTGCATAATGTAAACCACTTTATCCCGGATTCGAACCGTAGGCCTTTTGCAACGTATTTATAGGTCTGGTACGTTGCAAAAATGGCGTTACGCGCGCGCCGCGTAAACGGTATATAGCCGTTACCGGGATATTGTGCCGAAGTACGGAATAAAATACCGGGTCCGGGAACGGGGTAATAATATCGTTACGCCGTAAACGTTATTAACGTATATATAAATTCTGCCACCGCCCTTTATTACTCCCGTTATATAAATACCAAACCTTCCCTAAAACTTTTTCCCACTTCCTTTTCTTTTTTTTTAAGGACGTTATATTATTATTAAAATAATACCGTAACGTTTATCTCCCGTCCTCTTTCCGCTACCTTCTTGCCGGTTCCGAATACCGCTTTACGCCACTTTCTCGTTTTTATCGCGATACCTTCTTAACTTAATACCGTTTACGTTACGCCCGTACGTACCAAGCGCCTTTGCATAATATATTTCTGCCATATTATTCTTAATTATAATCCTGCCAAAAGTTACATACCGGTATTCCGTTACCGCTTTACGTCCGTTATTATTAATAAGTATATATTTTATACTAAACGCCGAAAAGTTTGTTAGCTTATAAATTTTAACGCGTTACAGTATCGTTTATATGCCGCCGTAACGCGTCCGTATCGCTAACTTCGCGATACTTAACCGGCAAAAGGCGTTTAAGGTAATTCCTTAAACCTTAAAATCCTACTTAAATAAGCCAACTTTTACTTTAATATTAATCGCGATACCGATAACAATACCATCCTTAACGCGGACGGCAACAAAATTTACAAATACGACGATAACTTCCGTTCCGAAATCTGTAACGCGGTTTTCCGCCTATATACCGCCTTCGAAACGGTTAAAAAAACGTACCGTTCCGCCTTCGGTACGACGGATGCCAAAAAAAAAATTAATCTTATCTTATAATTCTAATTACGTTATTAACACCTTTTTTAAAAACGCATTACCAATTATCCCGCTTAAATAACCACCCGCCGTACCTTTATACAGGTATACCACCTTTACCTTACTAGCAACGCCGTAAATGCACCGCGAAATATACGTTACGGTATCGTATCGTTAACGTAACATTATTAAACTAACGTCCAAATCGATTCCTAAAAAAAAGCGATCGAATACCGCCTAATGCCTAATAACGAAAGTTACCAGCTATAAACTTTAACCAAACGTATTTTTAAAAACGAAATGTTTATTACGGTTACCCTAAACCTAAATTTTATATAGGCGGCCGTCGATATGGCGTCGTTCCCCTTACGCCTTAACAACTTTTAATCGTTTACGGATTGTCGATACGTCGTATTCCCTTTTATAATTAAGTTACGCGGCTATCGCGTAATCGTTATTTTAACGTATTATTATCTTATCGCCTCGTTTATGGTTCCGGTATTTATAATATTGGTAAAGTTTGTACTTATAATTTTTTTTTTTTTTTTTTTATAATTTAGCAAACTATAGTAGCTATTATGCCACTACCGCCGCGTCGGCTAAATAAAATCTTTCCACCTTCTTTACGTCTTTTCTGCGAAAATTACGTACTTACGCCTTATACCCCGCCTCCCCCGTTTACCTTGGCCATCTTTAGCAGCTTTATATAAGGTTTTAAATTAATAAAGGGGTTCCGGCTTATTAAAATTATTCCTATAAAGTTTTGCTATATCGGAATCGCAGCCTTACAGGTTTTCGGCCGGTTTTTAAGTAAGGCGGTATAGGTATAGCCATTTAACCTTGTACTAAAGGCCCTATCGGAAGTTCCTAAAACTTAAAATCTTTTCAAAATGCTATTCGACGCCCCCCTAACTTTGACCATCCGTAACGATAGCGCCCTCCGTACGCGCATTTTATTTTTCGTTAACGTTTTCCTAGCCAGGAAGCCCTGGTTTATGGCGCTGGATCAAAAAAGTATAAAAAACTGGAAATAACTTATAATACGTTAGTAACCGTACGGCAACGGCTTAGGGGTATACCTTGGTAATAGCAAAAAAGCCTATCTACCTATCGCTAAACTTATTACTAAATCTACCGGATTTTATATAACGTATATTTACTTATACATATTTCCTTTCGGTAAAAATATTAACATCGGAACGGTATCAATTTATTTACTTTATATACCTATCTTATAATTCCGTTATTAAAGTTTTAACCCGTTTAAAAATTCGCTTTAACCTATCCGCATAATACATTATATTGTTATATTTATCCTATTACGTTATCGTTTTAAGGGTATCCGCCGGAAATAACGGCTCCGTATTTATGATAAGGTAAAAGCCGTAATTAGCAAAAAATAACGATACGTTAATAATTTCCGATACGTAATTATTATTAACGAATTTAGCCAAAAAAAACCAATTTACTTAATCGTTTTAATAAAAAAAACAATAACCCCGGAAATATTATTTTATTATTACGTTAATTACCTCGGTTTGGCCGTCGGTTTACGGGTAATACATTATTAAAGCGTAAAACGTAACGTCTAAACGTCGGCTTAATTCCTTCCAAAACGTAAAAACAAATTACGTACCCCGATCGGATATTATCGTAACCGGAATATTATATAAACGGTATATATCAAAAACGAAAACGTTAACCAGGTTTTTCGTAAATATATCTGCTACGGGTATAAAGTAACGTATTTTAGTAAGGCGGTCGACAATCATAAAGACGTATTTATAAATATACCCGAACCTTTCGTAAGGAAAAAAAGGGCCGACGTAATTTACCGATATATCGTTTTACGGGCGAAACGGTACCGGCAAAAAATCGAAAAAACTTACTGGCAACGTTTTAAACGCTTTAATACGACGGCAAAGATAACAACCTTATATAAACGTAATTACGTTCCGGGATAAACGTAGCCAGTAATAACTCCGCCGTAATAAATCATACGTCTTAAAACGCCCAAAATACCTTACAAACGCGGCACTATAGTTACGGTAAATTATTTAGAACTTAAAAACGTCGTTATTAAGTATAAATAACCTATTTCGGACGTAAATACGCCCTTATACGGCTTTATAATCGGCTTTCGTAACCTTAAACGTTTTACAAATACCTTATTTAAAACGCTTGCAACCCGGGTTTGCTAATACTACCAAAATATCGTTAACTAACGTTAACGATTTATAAATATTATTTATTAATACGTTTATTAACTAATTAACATTAATAACATACGCCTTTAAAGGCGGTACCTACCGATCGGATAAAAGCATTATCCTATATCGGTACGTTACCTTATCGTTAACTATATTATTACAGTCCGTCGGTTACGCGCCAGGTTAACGAAATAAAGCGTTTAAAATTATAACCTTCGCTTTTAACCTATAAATTATCTAAAATCGGAAATCGCTAAAAAATTCGGATTAACGAATTTGGCATTAATTTAAAAGCTTCGTAATAACGAAATACTAAAAGTTTTTATAATTAATAATAACCTTTACAAATTTTTTAGTTCCTTATAATTCCGGACGTTATTTTTCGAATACCTTAATAATAATTAATAACTTTTTATCGTAAATCTTGTAATTATATTTTATAAGGTTATATTTAGCCGAAAAAAAGGCGACCGGTTGCAAAATACCTTACGTATTATATTACGAAAAAACTTTTCCCGAAACTTAATTAAAAACGTCAGTTTTTAAAATTGTTCGGCGTTAAAAATCGTAATAAGATAATATTAAAGCCGTTAAAAAGGTATCTTTTAACTACTAAAACGCCGCCTTTACGTTATTTAAAAGCAAACTAATCCATTTAACTTTATTTATTAAAACGGTAAAAGGTTTAACGATTAACAAAAAACTTTTTATAAACCGACGGTAAAAATTCACAAAGCCGAAAAAGCGCTATAATTCCCGTAACGTCCCGAAAACTTCTTATTTTTAAATAACCTTTACCTTATCGGGGTTTATAACAATGCCGTTAATAAATATTATCAGGCCCAAATATCGTATCTTCGTAACGTTAAACTTGCATTTCCGGATATTTATCGTTAACCTTACGTTAACGAGGTAACATAACACCTTACGTATATAACCTTTATACTTTTTTTTATTTTTGCTATATATTAAAATATCGTTAAGGTAAACCGTAATATATTTATCCAAAAGGTTAAAAAAGGTATAATTAATATAATATTAAAAAAAACTTAAGGCGTTAATTATGCCGAAATTTGCTATTAAATATTCAAATAAGCCGAACCGGGTTATAAAAGTTATTTTTTATTTATCTCCTAAAGCAATACGTAGGCGGTTAAAGGCCATAACGATATCGAGCTTAATATATACCCGTACCGCGTAAAAGGCGTCTAAAATTTTGCGGATTAAGGAAATTAAATAACGGTTTTTTACCGTAACATTATTAAAGCTCCGGTAATTAACGTAAATACGTATACCGCCCCCCGGCTTTTTAGCAAGCAAAATAAAGGTTATTACAAAAAAATTACTAAAACGAATAAAACTTTTTTCCAGATGCTCGTCGATATACTTCCGCACCGCCAACAATTCGTACGGGAACATGGCCCGTACCCGATTATATAATAACGTTTAGCCCGGAAATAATTTAATCCTGTAATTAAAAGATCGGTATAATAATAAGGCGTTAACGTTACGGGGTTCGAACGTTTTCGCCAAATCGTGGTACTTAAGTAATAACTTTTTTAAAATTTTGGTTATCGTCGCGGGTAGCTTGCCATCGAAATATTTTTATATATCTTTTTCGGTTACGCGGCGTAACTAAAGTACTTCGGTTATCCAGTTATAAAAAACCCGTAACTTAAAAAATATAATATCCGGGTTAATATTATTATTTTATATAAAAATATTACGGAAAACTGCATTAAATATTAATAACGTAATTTTATTAACAAAAAACGATTGCAATAAAAAGGCGGCGATATCCCGTAAAGTATCCATAAAAGTAAGGAACCTAGTTAAAGGTATAAAATCGATTACGATATTTTTAAGGCGGCAAAACGTTAAAAAGTTAATAACGCAAAAAAAACGTATTTCGATCGGTATATTAGGGTACTAGGTATAAAAGGGTAAGGCAGTAAAGGCGGAAAGCGGGCTTATTAAGGCTAATAATAACGGAAATTCTGATATCGTTTTATAATCGATATACATTATACCTGTAAATTAATTAATTAACGGGTTATGCTTACGGAATTAAAGCAGCCCGAAAATAATATTAAGGCCATTTAAAGGTTAACGATATAAAATAATTTCCTTTATAACGGAATTTATACAAAATCGAAACGTATATACAAAAATTACGGAACCGGTTATAATATTATCCGTTAACCTAAACTGGTAAAGTTAAGGGGTAAAATAAAAAAGAAAATTATGTTAACGCGTAAAGTTATTATTAATAAATTCCATAAACAAATAACCGTAATTTACCATAAACCGCGCCGGTAATATATCGTTATTTAAAAATTACAATTAAAACGAAAATAAAAAAAATATATTAGGATTTATAAAACGCATATATAGGTCGGGTTTATTATTATTTTAATAACTTAATAAAAACCTTTAATTATAACTTATTTTAAAAATTAATTTTTTCTTTATTACAAATTACCGGTATTACGTAACGATACCGCAAACGGCGCGCCCGTATTAAAAGGTCGCGGTCGACGGTTAGGGCAAATAAAGGAATAATACCCTTTTTTTCCGTAATATATATAAAAGTTTAACCTACGTCGGCGTTACTTCTTTTTCTCGTTTAAAGGTCCGTAAAAACCATTTTTTTTAATAATTATACCATTTAGCTGCATAAATTCGGATTTTAACGTTTCCGAACCGTTACCAAAACGTTATAATATCGGAATATTATTACCAAGGATTTTAAGTATACGTTTACGAAAAGTCCGGTTTGTTATATTATTAAAAAGGTTTTTAAATAAACGTATTTATTCCGCATCATTTTCGGAACCCGGGCGTTACATTTACGGAACGAAAATTTCTTATAAAGCCTTATTAATCTTTTGTTATAACGCGATAACGCATAAGGCCGGCGGCTGCCGGCTTTGGTCAGCCAGGCGTACGAAAATATTAATAAAGTTAACGAACGCCGTTAATTCTTATTCCAGGCCTTAAAAGTTTTTATGGGCTTATACCAGTACATCGACGGTAATATAAACCTAGTTTAAAAATAATAATATATTCCTTATATCGTACCAGCCGTACGCTTACGTTTTAAAATTTATAAAGTATATTATTACGTTATTAACCTTATCGCGTACGCGTAAATAAACGTTACCTTAAAGTCGTTAAATAACGTATATAATACGATCCGTTAATAATAAATAAACGCCCCGGTTAATAGCAAACTTTAAACGTATTAAAAAGCGCCAATTAATATACTTTTCCTAACGGATTATCGGGTCCTTAACGTCGCCTTTAAAAACCGGCGGCTC
Organism: Monosporascus sp. CRB-9-2; assembly: GCA_004155915.1. NCBI lineage: Eukaryota > Fungi > Ascomycota > Sordariomycetes > Xylariales > Monosporascus > Monosporascus sp. CRB-9-2. The sequence goes on from QJOA01000885.1 coordinate 8,292, forward strand.
CGAACCACGTAAACGTTAATTTTCCGCCATACCGAAAAAGGGTTAAAATGCTAATAAGGCCTGGTCCGGACGGGGCTGTTACGAAACCGTTAATAATTAGGTTAAAAACGGTTACGGGCCGTCGGCATTATGACGGCGGTATGCAAAATTATCGGGACCAACATTTAATAGTTTTATTAATATGTTAACAAACGTTATTAACGTATTATAAAAAGATAAAATTAACCGGGATAAACGTTTTGCGGTTATTAAACGTTTTTATAATTACGCGTTCTCGATCGTTATTTACTTTATTTATTATAACAACCGTTTTACGGTAACCAGCCGTTCACGAAACTGGTAGTTTTTATGCAGCGATTACTTTACGGCTATAATACGTTCTTACAGCTAACTTTATTTGCGTTATAAACGTATATAATTATTTTCGAAAGTCGTAAAAATATTTTTAAAAACTTTTTGGGGTTGCTTATTAACTTCGAAAAGTTTACCTAATGGTATAAAATCGTATATAAGGCAAACCGTAACGGCAGCCAAATAAAGAAATTTATGGAAAAATTCTTGGAAATTTGTAAGTTGCGGCAATGGCGCCATGCCACTACCTTGCGCCTATTCAGAAGCTGGAATATTGGCACCTATAATGCCCTTTTCGGGGGTTAGGATATCTGGTAAAGTTATGGCAAGGATACGACATATCAGCGGCGGACCTAAAGTTCTTCGGGGTCTAGGTCAAAGCGAGGTAATAATAAGCCACCAAGTTTGTTTTTAAAGGTGCAACAAACTGTTACGGCGCTAATCGTTTTTAGGGGGCTGGGTAAAGTATTTTGTTGTTACACGAAGGAAGAAAAAGGAAACTATCTTAAAGGCGCGGAGCGCCTGTACCTATATAGCGTTATGGCTGCTTAGCTAAGCCGCAACGTTGGTGCCGTAACAGTACAGCCCGAACTAAATAAAAAGTTCGTAAGGATAATATCGGTTAAGAAGGTAAAGGTAAGGTTAAAAGCTGCTCCGAAGGGACGTTTTACCGTAACTCGGCGAAATCAGCAGCAGGATAAGTTTTCCGAAAGTGAAGAAAATAGCGATAATGATCCGGATTACATCATTATGCGTTCTATTTAGTATGGAGTCAATTAAATAAGTGGTTGTTAAGATATTCTTATTTGCGCTGAAGGGTTGTGTTGTTGATGGCTTCAAAAGTGGGTGGCGCGTTGGGGGGGTGGAGCGTGAGGGGGGGGTCCGACTTATTACAAACTGCTGATCTATCTAGACTATAGGAGAGGGAATGAGCGTATCTATATACTAGTGAAGTCCTCTACTTGCGGCTGGATCATTATGCTCTCGGTCGATCCTATTGATCCTGTATCTTGGGGATCGCTGGCGATCCGCGCGATCCAAAGAGTTGCGTGATTCATAGGCTTTTGACCGTTCTTCCGGCCTGGTAGGGTCTGACCCTGGTTCAGGTCCTGTCAGGTGATAACGTCCCGGCTAAGGAGCCCGAAAGAGCAAACTGTTTTATAACTTATAATGTCAAGGTAGTTTAATACGTATATCTTACTCCTTACAAAGATACGCTGCTTAGTTTATAATTCATTATAATCTATATTTATGTAGTCCTCGTTCACGCCTTTCGTGTACCCGATGCCATTCCGCTAGTAAAGTGAAGCCTTACCATGAATTGCTTGTGTTCTTTCAGGCATCAGTCGTTAAGGGCGGGAACTAACCTAAATTACTCTGAGAACCGTCATCGAGATGATGCTCGTAAAGGATGCAAGCCTACGAGGCTTTACTTACCTATTCAATACATTGGGTGTTTGGTCAGTGGAGGGGATACCGCCAAATTCGACTTACATGGTAGCACCTATCGTACGAGTCCTTGGATTGCGAGGATTGGGCATTGGTGATAACGTGTGTGATGTGCTGGGGCCAGAGCCCGAGCTATAAGCTCCTGTATTAATTAAGTCCATCGACCAGTCAGCTCTGACCTTGTAAGTCAGCGGTATAGGTGCTGTGGTATCTAGGACAAAGTACTAGGCTTCTCAAATATATGGAGCTCAATTAGTGCATATGATGCGGCGAGAAGGCGATCATCGGCTAGGTATTCGTGAGGCAGGTATGTGATTGTGAGTGTTACACAGAAGCGGCCCAAAATCTGATGTATCATATGCATAGTAGGCCGTTAGCAATGTTAGTTTACATATTGAATTTAATACTTAGGGATGCATGTGATGAGCATGTACTGTAATATGAGTATGTAAATTTAAATGTATCCCTTACGTCTCCCCATCGCAAGTCATTCTCCCTCCATAAGCATCGCTTTAGCAATCTACCACCTCTGGATCAATATTATACACTGAAAAATTTTGCCTTAACCAATTTTCCCAACCGGCAGGCATGGCGACAACACTTGATATGCACATTCAAACCCCAAACTCAGATTTTGGCGCCGCACATCCAGACATGCAAACCAATCAGAATGAAGGTTCTGTCGATGGCGAGCACCCAGCGTCTAATGACAAACATGTTTGAGTGGGAGGAATGCCACAGCAAGAATGGGGCGTTGCATGAAATCGGAGTGAAGAAGACCCCGAATTCAGGTGAAGAGCACGGTGGAGAGAAGACGGGTGAAGAGAAGGGCGGCGCTATATGTGTCAATTGGTGTTGCAGAATAGGGGTAGCTTGCTTAGTCATCAAGCCCAGGGAACTATAGGCACCCCGCAACAACATTGTTCCGGGGCTACTACACTATATATAGAGCTTTCTAGCCACTACTCTCTAGAGCCCTGATGATCCATGACAATGTTACGCTTTTCACACTCTATGCAACCTTTCCTCGCGATCAGCCTAACTGTGGCAATTGGACAGTGGGAAACCACTGGAATGAGACAGAGGCAGCAGTCCAACGAGCATCCGGCATCAAGCACGTTTGGCTTATCAGACAGTCATGGGGCATCTATCAGTACATGCTATGGTTCCAGACCTATCGAAACTACCAGTACTGGTTCGTTGACAGCGATGGTGACGAATACTCAGTCAACGTTTTCCGCCCGGGCGCCCACGAGGTTAGGTACAACTCTCCTAACCCAACCATCATACTCGTGAGGTTCCAGCGGTTAGTGGTGGGTGTTGGTATACAGTGGCAGAATCAAGTAAGTCCTCTGCCGTCAATTAGCTTTCATTCCGCCGAGAGACTAAAATACCTCATTTAAGGCCAAACTATTCACCGATATTCTCGTCCAGCCGTATGCTTCATAGAATGGAGAAAGATACAAATGAAATGAACCAAATTTGCTATGCTAGATTACCATTCGTTCAGATCGGATCATTATGAGATACGCGGTTTCATGGGAGAAAGATGGTTTCGTCAATCAACATCTCTACTCTATTCAAGAATTATGATGGGCCAGTTTATAAGCTTCTGGTAATTTCGTTTATTATTGCCTGCATTCAGATCTGCATTCATTAGCTGTTATAATTAAGCAACGGATTTACCTCGAAGTCAAGTAGTAAAATATCGAGTATATCCTCTTTTCATAGATATAGCCATTATCTAAGGCTGGGCGTGTAATTCAGAGTTTCACGAGATGTAAAACGTAAGTGGAAATAGTAATTGATACCTAGACACGTAGCGGGTGTTCAGGTTAGGCTCACCTTGGTCTGCTTTGACATAGGTTCATCGAGATATACCCAAAAGGAAGAGTTCTAAATTCTTCTTCTTTATCTCCTCCCGCTAGGACTTTTGTGAGGCTAGAAACCTCATGGGATATAAACGATGTGAACTACTATGAAGTTAACAAGTGTGTGCTCAAGCTGGCCTCTAGGTGTTCATTTAGGCGCTTTGCTTCCTCCTACGGGTATATCAACCCACTCCCTGTTTGCAGTTCTAATTAACTCACTAAACTATACTAAGTTATCTTTACTGGGATCGCTTTAACACTGTGGTTCATTTCTAATGTCGGCAACTGAGAGTTTCGGAATAACTGTTGGTAACTTAGTATGAAACTATTAGCTTAGCTTAGTGCCCGGGGCGAAGTAAACGCTAGCTGTAGAGCTAGAAGTGGCCGAATAAAGAGGCCATATTCGTGTATATAAGGGGGCTGTAAACCCTAGAGTATTAGAAGGAGTCCGGCCAGAGGTCGAAGCAACTCTACCGAAGTCTACGGATTGCATAATGGATTGCGCAATTGCCAAGCTTACGCCACCCATTTAGCCCTTCCTAAAATAAACGTCCATTTATTTAAAGCTTTTGTAAATAAATATCGTATCCATAAAAGTAATCTTTATGGCGATATAAGTCCTATTATTAATAAAACTTTATTATATAAATGATAATATTAATAAGTAATTATTTATACCGCTATATAAAACGTTTTATTTAATCGGAAAAGTTTAATATTTTAACTTATTAATTTTTTATAACTTTAAATTCGTCCGTCGTTTAATAATAAAAATAATATAAATAAAATTTTTTTAATATTTATAATTATTTTAATATCGGATTTAATTTAAAAAATAATTACGTCGTTAAATATAAAATATATTAACTTTATAATAATTAAATTTTTTTAATAATATATAATAATTACGATAATAAAAATAATATTATTATAAAACTTTCGATTAAAGTAATTTAAATTTTTTTTTTTACGATTTATTTAAATTGAATTTTAAAATTATAATTAAATTCGGGATATGTTAAAATATAAAATTATTAATCAAATTATTTAATAAGAAAATAAAGTTATTAAACGTAATATTTAAAATATATTTTTAATATATTTTAATTTTCCGAATTAACGTACGGTTTTTTGTAAAAATAATATTTTTAATTTTATATTATTTTATTAATTATCTTTTAAAAAATTAATATGATTATCATTAATTTATAACGTAACATTTAAAAAATTTATACGTTTTATAATAACGTAATTTATTTATGACTTATTTAGCCTTATAACGAATATTACCGTTATTATAATTTTAAAATATAACGTTTTAAATTTTATTATTATTTTAATAATAATATATAATTTTTTCCGTTATTTTTCGAAATATTTACCTTTAATAATATATTTATTTCGGCTTTTTCTATAAATTTAATACTTATTATTAATAATAAAAACCTTAAATAACGTGCTATACATATAAGCGAAAGATATATATAAGCGAAAAACTTTTTTAGCTATTCTAACTATCTATTTTTAATCGTCTATTTCTTAACACCAATATTATAAAACGCCTTAGAAAAAAAGCAAAAATAAACCTAATTATTTATATTAAAAAAAGAAATTCGAGAATTAATTATAAAAAGCATAATTTTATTTATATAATTTTATATTTCACTTTAATATACCGTTTTAACGGTAAATACGCCCGAACCGATATTATTTTTTCTTTATAAAAATTAACGTTAACCGAAAAAAAAATTGATTATCGACCAAATTCTTAACTTAAATACGTAAACGTTTTTTATCCGGCTTTAATATATTAAAGATATAACTAATATATTATTAACTTAACGTATTACGAAACGCGTTAAAATTAATTTAATATTAAATTTTATTAAACGGCAAAAAAATTCCAAATATATTTAAATTAAAAAATTAATTATTAACGGATCTTACTCGAAAATCTAAAAACATTTTATAATAACGTGCATAATAATTATTAATCCCGAAAAACGTAAAAAACTTAAATAAACGTAATAAAAAATAAAAGATAAATTATAATTATTTAAATTATTAATTCTTAAAATTAAAATTATACCGTTATTTATTATTATAATAAAAAAAGATTATTTTAAATCTTAATACCGTAATAACTTATTATTAATAACCGATTAAAAAATCGTATTAAATAATAATAACTAAATAACAAATAAATTAAATTTAAAATAAATCTAACATTTTAATAAATATATTCGAACGTATACGAAAGGTTCGAAATAATTTTTTATTCTTAACGGTTATAAAAATTATTATTTAATAGAATTTGAAAAATATTACGCCAGTTACGATATTATTACGTTCTATATACCTACGTAGTTTTTATATCGGCTTTAATTTTTTAATATATCTTATTTTTTTATTTTAAAACGTACTTATTCGCAGTATATCGAAAACTTAATATAACGTTATTATACCTATATTACTAAAAAAGATTTTTTTCGCCCGCTTTTACGACATATTTCAAGCTACCATAACGTCCGATAATATTAAATTTAGATTCGCGAAAATTAATTTTGTTCTATTCGATCTTAATAACGTTCTTTCCGAATTAAAAGTTTCTTTAATTATACTTACGCCGATAATTTCCCCGTTAACTTCCGCCGGTTTTATTTCCCCGCCAACAAAAGTCTTTAAAAATATCCGTAAAATAACAATATAAAAACGATATTTACAAAGGGAAATTAAAAATTATTAAGGTAACTCGTTAACAAAAATATTTAAATCGGCTAATCTTATAACAAAAGGTTATATATTATTATTATATAGAACTACTTTTTTTCGGGAAAAAATTATCTAATTACGCGAAACGAATTATATCTTAACCAAACGTTATAAAAGTAAAAATAAACGTTTTTAAGAAAAAGAAATACTTATTATATAAAAGTGATAAACTTTTTAATCGAAAAAAAGGGGTAATAAAAGAATATAATTAATAACAACTAAAAAGAGTTATCGTAAGCAGGTTAAAACGAAAAAACGGAAATATAACGTTTACGGTAAGTCCGGACATAATACGCGTACTTATAAAAAAATTATAAATATATCTAACGAAAAAAAATCTTATTAATTTAAATTAATACGATATATCATTATTAAGTTATTTGAATTTGTTGTTACGGAATGCCAAAAAGCGGCTCGCTTATATATATATCTCGTTTATATATATAATACGTTATCGTTTTTACACCGCGTTTTTCAAGTTTATAATATCCGAACGAATAAAAAATATAACAATATAATCGTATTAATTCGGATACGATATTTAATATATCGGAAAACGTAAAAAAAGATATAAAATTTACATTCGTAAACGGAACCGTAAATCTGCCGTACTTTTAATATATAGTACATAAAATTATAACTTTTTAAAAAAAAGAAATTATAATATTAAAATTAAATTAAAATACGTACGAAAATAATATAAAAAATATACTTATTTTTTTCTATTTTATTATTATTTTAGGCTTAATATTTATAACCCTTACAAATAAATCTTTACGAATATGCTAATAAAAAGTTTCGATAAAAAATAATTCAGTCATTTTTTAATTAATTAAATCGATAAGAAAATTCTTTTTTATTATTATTATAAAAAAGTTATAAATTATTTTCTAATAATTTAATTTTTATAATTACTGCAAAAAATATTTATAATTAACTTTTTTTTATAAATATAAATAATAAATCGTAAAAATATTATTACGGTCGTTAAATTTTATTTATATTACTTTTAACGGTTAAAGGTTAAGTTATTATTATTTATTTTATAAAACTTTTTATTGTTTCCGTAATAAAAAAAATTAGTTTTATAAATTAACCTTAAAATTACTTAATATAACCGCAAATTCTTTAACGTAATTAATATTTACGGAATTAAAAAAAATTAATTATTTAATTTTCAATAACGCAAAAAATAATAAGATAATAATAAAAGTAATCGGTAATAAGCTTGATTTTAACGAAACTTACCGCCATAACCGTAATATAAATTATATACTTAACCTTTTTATAAAAGCATTATTATTTAATTACGATATTAAAACATTCGAAAATTGTATTTACGGTAAAAAAAGGTTTATTATTATTAAAAATAAACTTTAACGAAAAAAAATCTTTATCGAAAAGCTTTATAACTTAATTATTATTATTTATCCATTCGATAAATTTATAAATATATTACGGATTATATAAACGAATTAAATGGTTACTTTTAATAATTTATAAATTCGAATGTAAAAGTTATTTAATATAAAATTTAATAGTATAACGTATTAATTTTCAAAATTATATATAATCCGTTAAACGTTTATATTATACTTATTTTTTAGTATACTAATTTTAAAATATAACTACGAATAAAAAAAAAAGTTATATCCGGAAAAAAAGGTATACGAAAACATATTATTATTTTTTACATTTTATAAAGAGAATATTAATTAATAGATTATAATTAAAAAAATTTAAAATTTACGGTAAATAATTTTAAATATTATAGGAATACAATTATAACTTTTAAAAATAATAATATACGACGGTTACAAAAAAGTAAATAATTAAATTTATATAATAATATATAAAATATAATCTTAAATTTTAAGTTTTTTTTTAACAAATTTAAAAGGTTTAAATATACGTTAAAAACTTTTTTAATTCGTAATATATAATTATAAAGGTTAATTTAACTTAATTAAAGTTAAATAAATATTATATTAAATTTAAAGAAACCTTAATATATATTATTACTTTTACGTTTTATTTTACGCATCGGTAATAATAATTCGAAAAAAATTAAATTAATTACTTTAAATAAATTTAATACGTTTATAATTAAATAAAAAATATATAATTAAAAAAATACGCGTATAGAAAATATTATTACGAGCGGAATATACGCGATTTATTAAAAAAACGAAACGTTATTATAACAAATTATAATAATATTTCGAATAATTACGATATAATCTTAATATTATAAAATTAAACGATTTAATTAATATAAAAGTTTATAATATTTTTAATAAATATAAAGTTTAATATATAAATTTTAAGTTTAAAAATCGGAAATTTTAAAATTTTATCGTATATTAAATATAGAAAAACGTAAAATATAAACTTTTTTTATCGGCAACCACGTATCAGTCGGCTTCAAAGTGAGGCTCTATGGGACCGAGGGATCAATCTATCCTAACCGTAAAACCATTAATCAGTTATCGTATTCGAAGATACTGGGTATAATATCTATCGTGCAAATTATATCGTATAATAATTTTCTGTATATTTGGCTCAGCTTGGATAATAAGGCTTGAACTTATTTAATTTTGCATAAACTTTTTTAACTATAAATTACATAATTAACGAATTACGTAATAAGTTAAATATTATATTAATCGAAATATATTAAACGTTACGTTTATAATATAAAGTTAAAATAATTAATAACTTTAATATATTATTTACCTTTTCGGATAAAGTTTAAAAAATTACGAAATTTTAAATTATAATTAATAAAAAAAGAAGAAATAAAAAAATATTTAATAATAAAAAAGATTCGTTATTTGTTATAAAAAAAGGTAATTTACTTTAAAATTAATTATATATATATATATATTTCGAATATTAAAGACGTTTTTTGAAATACTTAAAATCGTTTAGTATATCTATTAATGGCCATTTATATAGATAAATCGCCAGTTCTATCCATATATTTTTGTATGGTGGTGGATGAACGTCACCCACTCCACGGGGGTGCTTCGTGGCGTGGATTGCATTGCTTCGACCTCTGAGTCCGGCGTTAATATCTATGTATTCTACTGCTTGCCTATAGGGCCAGTAAGCTAGCGGCGGGCCTCGTTCTCCTATCTCTTACTATGTCTGTTGACCAAAAATTAAGGGCTACCTTATTCCTTAACACTTACCACGCCTACAGACCTTAGGCGCTGCACCACCACTAGATCAAAAACCATTGCACGAAACTTCACTGTAATGATTACGCATGCAAAGATATCTCCTTTAAAATACTTTAAAGTACCATGCCGAGTTTATGAACACCATTATATCTCCTCCCCAAATGTGTAAATGCAACGAAATCCCTAACAGATGCCAACTGGAGAAAATAAAAATACATTAATCCTTCCATAATGATCCCCACCCGGGAACATTGCATTTATAATGATTCAATTAACTTAGATATGACAGTACCTCCAGTCTGTAACTATTCCGGTCACGAAGCCTGTACCCTGACCACCCTCTCCCTGAATAATGGATACACATATGAAGGGGGGGTTGCCGGTATGTCAGGATTAGGTAAACTAAAACTTTCGTTGTCCAAGTACGTTTGAGTTGCCATAGCAATAATGAGCGTTCCAACCTTCCTAGGTTCTTCTGCGCGAAAATACAACCTGCAATTATCTTCGCAAGCGCGAGTATCATACGCAACAAGCCTAATATAACTACACAGCTGATGTCCCCTATATCTGACAACGCTCGGTATTAAGCTGGCGGACGAAGGACCTTTAGGCCAACCATGCCACGTCCGGTAGAAGCAAAAGCTTTTCTACCATTACGAAATCCGGGCTTGCGGAACCTTCTAATCCGACCCAGCATCTGCCTAACGGAAAAGTGGTCATAATATTAAGACGCCTACTGTATGCACATAATGTCGGAAAAAGGGTACTAAGGTACAAATTCCCTAATATAACCAAGCCGAACTTCTCGTATCCAGGATTCATTTTAACTGCTTTTATCCTTCCCTACTAATCTCGCAAAGGCGAAGTTCTTGCGAAAGTGCTCAACTTTCCGATCCTGCTCGCGGATCAGTATAAATGGGGAGTCGTCGACATCCGCTCCCACGTACGAATGCACTTACGGGGATATAATAACCGAATTCGTACAAACGGCCTTCGGAATGTGCTTGAGATAATCTATTCGCGTAAATCTCGATATCGGCGGACGCCGGGATGCCAGAGTATCTAAAACCACTAACGACCGATCCCTCCTCCTGTCTGACGAGTACGTGGTAAGGAGGGGGTGCTGGGTTGTGCAAAAGAGCCTCGCTAGAAACCCAACGCTTTCTTCAGCCCACCCTGTTGATGATTTTGCCAAACATCAGGGCCAATGGTTGTTGCAAGTTCTCGAAACCCCAGAAACTTCTTTGCCCTTTCCGACAACTCTCTTGCCATCTCCCTTTTCAACAATAATGGATGAGCCTCCTCTGGCGTAAGAGCTGAGCTAATGACAGTACAACTCAGCAATCTTCGGAACTCATCGGCAGTCTTATTCTCTTCTCCCCTATGCACAATCCGCCCTCCCAGAAGAAGACAATCCCCCGCCTTCAACTCAATCTGCTCAACCTCCTCGTCTGGGAACTGCCAAAATCCAAGGGTCGCATCACCCAAGACCTCCTGGTATTTGATTGTATGACTCCCGCGAATAACCCCCGTCGCGCCATTGGCCTTTGTCGTATCCGTAGTCGCAATCAGAAAGTTCACAGCGAACTCCGGCGTCCACTTGTCGCCCATGCTCCAGAACGGCCACCACCCCGACGCATCGGCATGGAGAGGCTGGGCTTTACTTCCTGGCCCCATTTCGATCATCTGGGCCGTGCTGAGCCAGTAGTCGCCCGTTTCCTTGAAGATCTCCGCGCAAATATTGTGTAGACCTTCGTTGTCGATGACTTCTTCCCGGAAAGCCGCGCTAGAGCTCAGCAGGTTTCCTAGACGCTTCGTATTATAGCCGAATACTGTGGCGTCCGCACCCTCAGGGAGCGGCGGCGTGTTGGCGTTAGCTGGTCTGCCGGCTGGAATGTGTACGAGGGCGGTATCCATGTCTGCGTTGAGACGGGATACTTGGGAGGACGTGAACATGGATTCGATCACGACGCAGCCGTCGTTCTTGACGGCCTTGACGACTTCTGCAACTGGAGACGTGCGGCTCAGACGAGAGAATCGTCTTGAGCAAGCGACAACTGGGGTAGATATAGAGAGGCTCGAAATAGCCACGTGCATGGACTTGGCTTGAGTGACCCGAGACCTCGCAGGAATCCTGCAGAGCCAGGTCGCGTGTGTCAACATGGCCGTTGAGACGATGTTGTTTATAGCAGGAGAGGATAAAGTAACTCAAATGGTGGCAACTGGATGGCTCGGTCGGTCATGGTCTTTATATGGCGGGTTGTCGGCAGAACACGGGCGCGAGGTCGGTTGGGGGGCAGGGGTTTAGTAAAAGATACCTAATATTGCCATTTACGGAAATCTGGGGTTAAAATACAAACCGCATTAAGTCGCGTCCGCCCGCGCCCCTTGTCCGCTGCGCCACCAGCTCCTGATCAGCAGAGACATCCTGGTCGTGGGAGGGGGATGGATCTTGTCAGCTAGCTGGGGGGTGCGTAGCGCACCCCATAAACGGAAAGGTCACCTACTGATCGGCACATACATGTTCCGTAGCTAGACTACCAAGAAGCTGAACGTATCCTACAGCACACGCAGTTAGCCTAAGACAATAACGTAACTAATATCCCTTATATTCGATAATTAAAATTTTTATTTATTTAATTAATGTTAGATATTAATTAATTAACTATTATTAAAACGATATAAGTTAGATATTAATAATAATTATTTATATATTTTATTAATTATAATAATAATTATATTATTAACGTTTTTAATTATTTATAAAAAATTAAAAATTAAAATTATTTTAAGGAAAAATTTTAGTTTAAGGTATACGTTTTTAAGATCTAAAATTATATTAACCTTAATTTATTATATTCGTAACTTTTTAAATTTATAAAACTCGATATAACCTTTTATTTAAAAAAACGAATTCGTTTTTTAACGTAAATTAATATTTTATTTTTTATAAAAACTATCGAAAAAGTTAATTTTATGAATTAATTAACGAATATTTTTAAAATAACGACCGAAAATAAATAAATTTATAAACAAAAATATACGGTATATATTTATAAAAATCGGAAATATAATATTTTTTACAAAAATATTAATAAGTTAAGGAAATAAGGTTTAAAATTTATATTTTTAATAATTAAATAAATAAATCTTTTTTTAAAAAAGAATTTGCGAAAATAATATATTATATTAATTAAATTTGGCAAAATATACGACGATAAGCTTATAATTAATATTTAACGAATATATCGTAAAATATTAAAACAAATTTTAAAATTTATTAAAAAATTAAATAAATAAATCGGAAAATAATAAAAATTTATAATTATAAAATAATAATATAAAATCCTAAAAACGAATACAATAATTGGATAAGTTAACGATTTATATATAATAATAATTTTCTTTAAAAAAATTTAAATTTTTGTTTTAAATAACGAAAAAGGCCGATTTTAAAAATAAGACGATTAGTTATTAAAAGGCGGTTATTAACCTTTTAAATTATTAAACTTAAAATTATTAATTATTTATATTACAAAATATTAAAAAAATGTTTTTAACGTTTTACGAAATTTCCGCGGATTTATTTAAACAAAACGATTTTAATTAAAATAATTCCAAATTTATTAACGCCTAATTACGTAATAAAGCTTTTGAATAAAAATCAAAATAAGGTAACCGTAAAGGTTTATATTCGGATCAAAATATTAACAAACGAAAACGTTAAAAATTAAACGTATAAAATATCAGTTATAAAATATATTTAAATATCTTATATAAATTAACTTAATATTATTATACGTTTTTTAATAAAACTCCAGCAAAATTTAAATTTAACGAAATAATAAAAATTATAAATACAAAACGGATTATTTTTAATTAATTCTAAAAAAAGAAAAAATCGACCCTTTATTAAAAACTATAAATAAATTAATTATATAAAAAATAAATTAATTTTTTTTAAAAAATAAAACGAATTTTAATATATTTTTTAATTTTCGATTAATATAATATAATAAACGTTTTATTTTATTCCTTAAAAAATTTATTTTAAATTTAAAATCGATATTATATATATTTAACCTTATTAATAAGTTCTTAAATTTTAAACTAACTATATAAAACGACGGAATATATATAAATAACAATTTCGTTTCGATTAAAAGGTACGAAAAGATTAATATATTATTTCGAAATTTTAACAGTATAAAAACGTTATAATTATATAATATAATTTATTGCAAAAAATGTATATATAATTTAATATTCTCCCTAGAGGAGACGTGACCGTGCAGACAAAATTGGATAAAATGATAGATTGCTACCTCAATTCCTAGGCTTCACTAAACCCATTCCTCTCGCAGCTCCTATCCACGTCGATTCTTGTCAAGGTTCTGGGCGGTCTTCACCAGGGTCGAAGCTTATCGGCAACCACGCATGTGAGCCTCCCAAGCCGACATCAGTCGAGAAATTGCGTGCTTACGGGGGCCCAGCAGTCGGCTTCAGAGTGAGGCTCTATGGGA
>QJOA01000886.1:0-22432 GCA_004155915.1 Monosporascus sp. CRB-9-2
ACACCACCACCACTGCGCCGACTTCAACCCCTCCTCCGCAACAAGACACCACACGCGCGTCTTCTACACGCGGTGCGCCGAGTGCGTGCGCCTGCGCTACCTGCCTTGCGTCGCCGGCGGCGAGTACCTGCTGCACGCGGCGCAGCTCACCGAGCGGCTGCGGCGCGTGCAGTTCGAGCGCGCCGTCGCCGCCGCGGGGCCCTGGGAGGCCTTTCTCGGGAACGCGGCGGCCGCCGAGCTCGGCATCCGCGAACGCTGGGTCCTGGCGCCCGATGCGGTCTCGTGGGTGAGTGTGCCTTTCGGTGCCGCTGCGGCTGGTGGTTGTGGGTGTATGGGAAGGGGCAATAGGGGCTGTGCCGAGGATGGTGGTGGCGATGATGGGTTGCGCTGGTGGACCGGGCGGTTCGGGAGCGAGATGTGGAAGGTGTGTAAGCAGGCGGGTGAGACTGCGTTTCCGCACGGAATTTGGGGCCCTTGCGCCCTGAAGGACGTGGACATGGACGATGCGGGCGTATTCTTCGCAGGGAGGAGCCGGGCCTCTTGTATCTCGACGCCTTGCTCGTCTGGTGGGACGCCGTATGACTAAGTTCGGCAGGAAGGGTTGTTGGGTTACGTAGGCATTGGGTCCCCGGCGTGGGTATCTTTACACCCTTAGGTAAGTACCTAGAGGAATGAAGACAGTGTAGCGAAGAGATCGGAGAATTGGTGCAATATCCTTGATTGTTAACTTATATGAGAGCCCTACTTGTGTTTTGCCATAATCGCACTTGCATTACCCCCCTGTTTCCTGGACCCCTTTTCCTCCGCCCCTCGGTCTCCTCTCCCACCTTCCCTCCCCACCTCTAATGACCTCTCACCATGTTCATGACTACTACTCTGCAACCCGTCCCGATTAGTCCGAACAGTTCAAATTATCACAGAGTCCAATCCGCCCCCGGCCGTACTCGGAAACCCAAACACATCATAGATCGAATTTTCAACAAACTGAGAATTGTCAGCTTAGGTACTACGTGATTCCCAACCGCCCCAGACGCTCCAACTGTTTCCAGGGATTACCCTATGGAGTTGCAGCACTCGCTTGCACTGGATGGCTGACATGGCAATTATAGCCCGGTTCAACTTGCTCATCGCAATGCGCCTTCAGCACTTATATCATCTCAAGAGAATGTCACAGGGGAAGCGCCCGCTCTCAGAAAACCAGCAAGCACAGGCAGAACAACTACTTCTCCTGGGAAATATCACGAGCCAACCTTGGTTAAACGCATCGTTTTCATCAGTCTCGGATTTGGTCCTGTCTCTCTACCTATCATCGTAGTACCAATCAACCACCCATCAGCCAGTCTTCTTTCCGAACCTCTCTCCTTCCACTCGGAAATAGTGTTCGTATGCATATATGCTTCCCATTCTCCGTGACCGAAATCGGGGCCCACCATTAGGGGAAGAGAAAGGGCTCGAGGGCGGATACGCTCGTAGTAGCGTAGTCAGACAGTTAGTAAATTACAATCAAGTCCCCCTGCAAAAGTCCCTTTCCTCCAATTCTGGCTCAAAAATCAACTGTCAAAAATCAAGCATGAACGGGTACGGGCTGACCGAGGAGGTGAGCCCTGTAGCGTCTCTGCTGGCTCCGCGCCTAAAACGTCCGAATGTGCCCTAGAGTTTACCATCCGGGCCAGTGTGCCGGGTTTAGAGAAGACGAGAACGAAAAATTCCGGGTTGGATCAAGAAATATCCCTCGTTGAAACTCCTGTTGTCTCCTCCGGTGAAGCAAACTCTTCCGGTCAGCAGGATTAAAACACAGCAGTGTACTGCGGTTTGAAGGTCTGATTGCGTACAAAGGGAAATCGGATTTGTTGGGTTTGTCGGCGGTGCAAAAGATGTGTAGGGCGCACGAATATCAGGGATACATCAGGCCAAGTGTGCTTGCTGAATGACGGGCATGGCTTTAGGTTGGTGATATCGTCTCATCGTCTTTTTGATTTAGTCTAGCGTGGGGTCATGACGGCCGTCTATAGTCGTAAGTTTGCGTCAACGATGCGTCGAGCCCGCATGCACGTCGAGCGCGATGAATTGGAATAGTCGTGGACTTGGGTAACATGGTTGATGCTTGAATCCCATCACGTTTCTTGAATGTTGGTGGGCAGACTTTGGACCACATTAAACCGACTGGTAGAGAAGAAGAGGCTCGCCGACGTTCTCGATCTCTGGTATCGTGCACTTGAGATCGAAGGCCTTGGACAGGACGATCTTGAAAATCTGAAATCAAGGTCAGCGCGCAATGGTTCGACAACGAGACCAGACTGTACGAGACGAGCCAACCTTTTGGACGTTGATACTGTGGCTCGTACTGCTGAATATTAATGCCGCTCGCATGGCCTTGGCAAATCGTCGGGCCTGGCGCTCCTGTCAGTTCGATCATTCGACCATCGACCGCCTCATATCAGCCTACCTGGTTCGATATCTCCTCTTGGTCCTCGCGCGGGAAGTTGACGAAATGGTCGTATTTGGTACCAACCAAAATGGGAATCGCCGTCTTGTTGAACCCTCGCCCTTGACGGTACCATTCCTTGATGCTGTTTAGGGTGCTCTTCCGCGTCAGGTCGAACATGAAGAGTATAGCGACGGCATCGTTGCAGACTAGAGGAAGCATGTTGACAAATTCGCGCTGACCGCCCAGGTCCCATATGCTGAAGGTGATCTCTGTGTTCCTTATGCTGATGGTCTTCTCCATGAAGTTGACTCCCAACGTCTGGATATAGTCCTCGTCCCAGCTCCCCTCGACGTATTTTACCATCAGCGAAGTCTTGCCGATCTGCGCATCCCCTACCATTCCGACCTTGATGACGACGTGGTTGCGCCCGTTATTCTGATCCGCGGCGCCGTTGCTAGCGCGGGACGGGTGGTCACTGTAACCGGCATGTCTATCGCCGGCACCGGATAGGCCTGACGGGGGTCTCGATATGGAATGCGGTTGCTGGGGATTCGGAGGCGTGCCGTATTGTGCGCTAGGGTCCATGTCCTCGGACGCATGCGGGTTATTAGTCAAACCCTCGTCGAGAGACCGCGAATGTTTATGGTGGGCGCCATTACTGGGACCGGACGATACGTTGGGGGAGCCTTCGAAACCGCAGAGGGTGTCATCCATGATATCGGCAGGTAGTGCTTCGGCAGGTAGTACTTCGGCGGGCGGTGCTGCGGTCTGAGGCGCTTGATCCATAATGTTTGAGATATCGTGGGACTCGGCCGGCGACCCCACCGAAAGGGTTGATGAACCCATGGAACTGGGGTCTAGAGCAGGGTCGCTGGAGAGCATTATGGAAAGGGGGGTGGGGGTTTTGAGAAGAGAGAATTGATCGCGGATCCGAGCGGACGAGTTAGTTTAGCTGGCCGGACGACTTCATGGAATGGGTGATGGGAAGTGCTTGGTTGGAGGCCAAGGAATGGAAGGTTCGGCGATGCTTCTCGACTGTTTGAACGTCAGATCGGGTCTAAGCCTCGATGATGGCCTCTGAACGTAGCTCAGCCTAAGACAAGCAGCAAGCGTATGGATAAAAGTGGAATGAGTGAAATGTCGGGAGGCAGCCAGACAAACTGCAAACAGAGCTCAACACTCTGTTTCGAGTTTAGGGGGTTCGAAAAAGAGAATGAGGGAGATGTCTCAACTCGGGATGATGTGGAAGAGGGGGGAAAGATCTGTTGGAGAAAAGGATTACTGCCTTAAAAAGGAAGCCTGAGATTCGGTGGTGATTGCGTGTGTACTCACTCACCTGTAAGAACGGGAAAGTTAATGATTGGTATGGTTAGGGAGTGAATGAATGAGAACTGTGATGCTTTATCCCGCCTGGATTGAATCGTGAACTTGGTCGGAGGTGCTGCTATGTGTGATGGGGTATTTCATAGAGGGAGGGCCCGGACCTCAGCCTGGTCAGGTAGAGAAATTGACCCACTCGAGCTACCAGCGAATCATCCGGCGCCCGGCGAACCACGTAAATCCCGACCCGGTAGTTCATGTAAGACGCGGCGGAAGTTGTTATTTAACCTGAATTCGCGCAGGAAGTAAAGATTCAGCACCACTATGAGAAATATGCTCCCGGAAACTTGGCGAATTTTGAGTATCTTGAGTGACTAGTAAGTTGTTAGCGGACCATGCCACCAACACGGGGTTGTGCAAGACAGACTGCTTGTGTAAGTGCGGGTAAATTCGGCGCTTACAAACAGTGGTAAACGAATTGGATGTCAACAATGATGAGGGGCGGTCCGGCTGTAAACGCGACGCGGACCTCGATCCAGGCCAATGACGTCGGAATCAGTGATGGTGGCTTGTCAAGTCGCTGGCTTACCTGATGCGGACTGGTCTAAGAAGACCGAGTTCGGCCCCTCGTACGTATGGATGTCAAAGTAGAACAAGAAAGTTACTTAAAGATGAATATAAGAAATAGAACTGGACCCATTCTTAGCTGAATACTGAGTACATCTGGGAGTATTTTGTGGTTGTTGATGTTGATGGAGCGGGAAATGGGCAACTGTTGTACGGGCAGCGCTGCTTTGCTGACTGGGATTGTAAAGGAAGCGCCCCGAAACAGTCGCTTTCTCTGCATCGCATAATCGCACATGGAAAGCAACAAAGATTTAGTCCAATCACGTATTGCGCAACAACCCATCTTGATCAGATAATACGAAGATATAGGAGGTTATATGGGAGTTATTTTAATTGCTCGGGCATAGTCAACTATAGTTAGCTATATCCAAAGCAACTCCAAAACTCTTCGACTCAATATCCCTCCAGGTTTTACCCCTCATAAGGTCTTGTTGTTGACGTTATTGTTGATAAAGACATTGGATTTCGTAACGCGGGACAACACTAGAACCCCTCATCTACTCCGGCCCGTCCAGTACGATAACTGTACAGTTTCTCGGCCGGAAAAGTACGGTATGACGGTACCTGGAAGAACGGGAACATTTTATAAATATATTCCTCGAATGGCAAGATTTCGAGGGATAAAGCGTGTATAGACCTACTTTAGCCCACGTAATTCATTCATAGCTTCCTCGAGTGCACCTTTCTATTTCGCCAGTTAACATCAAATTTTGTAGACGAAAGGATGGTAGGTACCGACCGGCACCGACTCACAGTATCCGAAACGGAACTCTCTTCCACTCCAGCTGGGCTGGCGGCATCGGCCAACCAATCCCGAGGTAGATGCATCATTGATCAATTGATGGCATCAATTGCAGCTTCATTTCATAGCATCACCTGCCAACACGAGACTTTTCCCCCACGATACGGCGCAATTCCATTTTTCTTAACTGTTCACCATGACCTCAATTGCGCGATGCCTACGGGCAACCCGACCGTCCACCCTCTCTAGACTCGCCCAGACGCCCTGCGTACGGGCCAATTGGCCAGCTGCCTCCTTCGTCAGAGCGTTTTCCGCTTCGCCGATAAGTACGTCTGCATGCACCATCTCCTACTCACCAAGCTCCGGGCTCTCTGCTTCCCACTCTACCTTACCGCGGGCCCCTACCCGCACTGAGTATACGGAGACTAACAAACAAACAACGGAAAACAGGGGAGATCAGGAAGTACACCAAGGACCACGAGTGGATCGACCTGAACGCCGACAAGACGACGGGCGTGATCGGCATCAGCGAGTACGCGGCCGAGGAGCTGGGCGACGTGGTCTACGTGGAGCTGCCCGAGGAGGGGCGGGAGGTCGGGCGCGGGGACGCCATCGGCGCCGTCGAGTCGGTCAAGAGCGCCGCCGACATCAACGCCCCCGTTTCCTGCAAGATCACCCACGTCAACGTCGTGCTCGAGGAGAAGCCGGGCACCATCAACCAGGTGCCCGAGGACGACTCGCACGGCGGCGGCTGGATCGCCAAGGTCCAGGTGAGCGAGGACGGCGTCAAGGAGCTCGACGCCCTCATGGACGCCGAGGAGTACAAGGCGTACACTAGCGCTGAGTCTTAGAGTGGAGTCGAGGGGCAGGCTGGGGCCGGAGAGACGATGTAAGGGCAGGAGGGGGTGCTTGGTGTTGTGCTATTGATGCGCAAGTTGCAAAGGTCGAGCTATTTAGTGGAAGGGGGGATGCAGGTACGTGAGGGGACATTGGCGCCAGGGACTGTAAGATGGAACGACGCGAGCATAGGTCAAAGTCATTCAACAACGAGAACTGCGGGAAGCGAGACGGGCTCAACCTTGTATCATAAGCTCTAGCATGTGGTGGGGTATTCTCATATACAGAGATGTCGAAAGCATGCGCAAACAGGCAGCCAGCGACCCGACCTCAAATCTATGTGGCTTCCTTTTATCTGCCCTTCCCCTTCTCTCTAGGTCTCAGGTTTTTAAGCATTCCCTACTTTTGGTCGGACCTATGCCGGTACCCAGGGCTCAGCGCTGTCCCTGTTGGCCTCTCGGTCCTCATTTATCACATCTAAGATCTTCTGCGCTCCATTATCCCGCATCTGCTGGGCGACCCTCTTCCCGAACTCCACGGCCTCTTCCCGTGTTCTCACCTCCGCGATCTGCTCCGCATCCGCAGCCTCCGTCCCCTCGACGCTGACTACCGTCGCCGTGAGCCGGAGCTTGCTCTCCCCAACCCACTCCGTCTCAACACCGATGGGCACGCTGCAACCGCCTTCGAGGGTGCGCATGATGCTCCGCTCGGCCTCGCACGCCAGCATCGTCGAGTTGTCCTCCAGCTTGCTCAACAGGTCGAGGGTCTTCTCGTCGTCCGCCCTGGCCTCGATGCCGAGCCCGCCCTGGCCGACGGCGTGCAGCATACCGCCGCCATCGGCGCCGCCCTGCAGGAACTGCGAGATGCGGTCGCCCAGGCCCATGCGCAGCAGCCCCGCCGCCGCCAGGATCAGCACCATGTACTCGCCGTCCTCGGCGTCGAGCTTGCGCAGCCGCGTGTCGATGTTGCCGCGCATGTCCTTGAACTTCAGTCCCGGGTACCGCCTCTTGACCTGCGCCATCCTGCGCACGCTGCTCGTGCCGACGACGCTGCCCTCGGGCAGGTCGGCCAGCGTCTTATATTTGTCCTCGAGCCCCTTTTTCACCACCACGACGTCGCGCGGGTCCTCGCGCTCGGTGACGCAGGCGAGGACGCAGCCCTCCGGGAGGGACGTCGGCATGTCCTTGAGCGAGTGCACGATGAGGTCTACGTTTCCCGTGACGAGCTCGGCCTCGAGCTCGTTGGTCCAGAGGCCCTTGCCGCCGAACTTGTACAGCGCCGTCGTCTTGTCCTTGTCCCCCGCCGTCTCGCGCTTGCGGATCTCGAACTTGACGTCCGGGTGCAGCCGCTGCAGCGACTCGACCACGAAGTTCGCCTGCCGCAGCGCCAGCGCCGACTGCCGCGTGCCGACCCGGACCGTGGGCGTGTGCGAGCCCGAGGGCGTTATGACGGGTTTCGTCGCTGGCGTCGACATTGTGACTGTCTGTATATGTACCCCGTGCCCGGTAGGACCGGATTGTGTGAGGTTCTGTAAAAAGACCTCTGATTTCGTTCTATGCCGAGGACTATTTCGTAACCGAACGAAATAGTAAGACACAAAGAGAAGGGGAGGCCCGTATCTGCGGCGCAATATGTGGAAGTCAATTCAGGGTATTAAATTATTTTCCGCCTGCGACTGCACCTGCACCCGTCAATCTGATCTGCAGCGGGGCAACTTCCCTCTGAGACAAGAAGATACTACTTGGTACGAGGCGGAATAAAATGATCCCTGTACGGAGCCGCGCTGTATTAATGTTTCCTGCGTTTTTAAGTCAATTTTGATCTGGTATTAAGCTTTTAGATAAGCCTCTTTAATGAGAATTATAAGCAAGCATCATTCACTTATCCTTAATAAGTATTATACTAAGCTAAGGTTGGTCTAGCGCCTGTCTTTCCTCGTTAGCCCTTAGCTTACATGCAATGTAGACCGTCCATGCAATGCACTGAGTGCTTGCACTAACCTCTCCTATGCGCCAACCTGCATCCAAACCTCAACTCCATATCAATGAACAACCTACTTCTTATCGTACACTCTTGAGTTCGAACTTCTGTGTAGCTTTACATTCTCGCACAGGAGGCTATCCTTATACCAGCAGCGTCTTTAGCGAACGCAAGGATGCGTCGGCCTTTGGTCTATTCGTCCTATTAATCCAGAGGGAGATGTTTACGTAGTTCGAGCAAACCCTCTGGAACAAAGCGCCTTATCTAATTCGTTCTGTTCTGCAAATTATGTACGAGTGTGTATATTCCTGGCCATCCTCCAGCCAGGTTGAGTGAGCGGTTTCTTGGCTCTCTTTGCGTATGACTTGTTCACTCTTCGATCCTGTTGCGTTCGTCGGTTGCCCGGGACTGCCAAATTCTCCCGCCCAGTCACTCTTTTCACCTATGTTACTGGATCTCACGAAAT
The DNA here is from genome assembly GCA_004155915.1 of Monosporascus sp. CRB-9-2. NCBI lineage: Eukaryota > Fungi > Ascomycota > Sordariomycetes > Xylariales > Monosporascus > Monosporascus sp. CRB-9-2. Next base: position 8,401 of record QJOA01000886.1, read on the forward strand.
GGATAGCGAAGTTCGGTTCCTCGAATCGGCACGCCGCGGCAATCGGGTCTCACCCGTCTCGCAGACCACGGTTGCAAGTTTCCTGATGTTACAGTCGGATGTTCGGGCTAGTATGAAACCAAAGGTTGCATAGCCTTGTCACCATTGACAACATGGTAATAGAGAAAGCGAAACCACGACGTGCAACGCGCCCCTGAAGGATTATTTTACAGATATTCATCGTGCGTTTCTAGAATATCCAATGTATATATATCCTTTGCTGGCGATACCAACACACTCTTCGGTTCGTCTCATCTTACTGGATCTGGCATGAATTTACAGCCCATGGGCATACCTCAAACAACGTGGCAAGGAACTACTCAGTATCTACGAGGGACTATGGCTAGTAACGTGCCTCTGGGAATGTTCCCTCTGTTACTACTTACGTATCCTTTGCGACCATAGATTCGCGGCTGTAGTGGTGCCAGGTTGGTAGGATGGGAGTATTTGAAGACGCCATGAGCATACTCCCTCCGATCCTTTCTTCGGGTGAGCTCACAAGTTCCCCATTCCCAATATCCGGTCTCTTCAAACTATTCCTTACTGTCCAATATGAGATCCCATTTTGTCCTTGGTGCGGAGCTCTTCAGTAGTTCCGCCCTAGCTATGATACGCCCAGAGTAGGCTGTTACCGCTATCGAGACTGCTCCTCTCGTCCCTCCACTTGGCTCCACGGCGGGCCGCCCGTCCTCCACCCGCCGCCATGACGGTAATGGTATTCGGTTCGTCCCAACCGGCTGCACCCGCCTCCGCCTCCGCCCCGGCCGTCGTCCCGGCTCCCCCTGTTGGCGGTGCGGGCCCCAGATGCGGAAAGGGATATACCTATTGCGGGTATATGCTGAAATGCAATGGGCATAGTATGTTAACAGTCGTTTGACACCGCCCTCTACAGGGGCTCCTGCTGACATGCTCCAAGACTTTGCCCTGAAGATGTGAACAGAGCCGACTGCGACGGCCTCGCGGAGCTCTGCGCCAACAACAGGCCCGAGACCGACATCGGCCAGACCGTCTTCATCTGCATGGAAGATCAGCCGTCCACCATCAAGCTCATGTGCGCGCATTGTAACAGGCTCATGAATGATGCCGCGAGCAACTTCATCGCTCATTACGACAAGTCTTGTGCCAACTCTTATGTTAGCGCTTAGGTATGGGACTGGCTGACACTTGTTGGAGGAGAGTGGTGTTTGCTTCTCACGTGCTGAGATTGTTCATCAGGTGCTACGATAAAGGGTGGTTGTCGCGATGAAATGGAATTCAGTCACGCTGGCTCGTTCGACATGAGGTTATTCATTGAACTTCTACATTTACAGTATCCCGTTCCGAACGGCGATATCGACGGGTTTTCACTCACGTTCAAGATATTTGGGGAGGAATGGTCATGCAGCTGATTTGCCATAATCCCGTGCCTCCTCCTCGCCAACTTCTTCGTGTTACATAAATCCTATGTCTCTTATATGCTTAGTCTAAGCTATACTGGTGATACGTGACGCGTCTAGAAGTTACGATGTTTGAAGAGCTTTCCATGCGCTGACGGCGCTGGGACGGGTCTTTAGGAGCTATCAGGGGCTACAGTGTCTATTTCGCTCATAGATACAAGGAGGTTGACGTGTGTATTTGAATCCCCCCCTGATGGATGGGTCAGGTGAGACTACAGTACGAGTTGTATCGCTGTCCGAAATACATACATTTGCTTCGGATAATGGCAGATTTCGTTGCATAGCTACCGTGGCATACACTGCCACACAGATAGCTTGTCGTATGACCATGAATACATTCGGGACTAGGGTGAAAGAAGCAACTGGGTTTATTTCGATATTAAGAGTCTTAAATGCGGAGATGGAAGGCGCCGAGTCTCCGCGGGATCAGAGAACTGTAACGCATGGTTTTCTCTTCGTAGAATTAAAAGGGGGCGAACTTGGGCAGGTATATCATAAACAAGTTCAAGTACTATGCTGAACATACATTAATAGTCTCGTAGTGTTCCGCAAGTTCGAATACACTATGGATGTCTTAGGCAAATCGAATCATTTAGTCTTGCAGGTCGTGTATCCAAGTTGAGCACTGCTTAGAAGCATGTTAGGTCTTCTTCAAGTTGGATAAGGTATTTGCTATATCACCACCGTCTATAGATGGAAAGCCCTTACACCGCGTTTACCCAGCGCTTTGACAGGCTTGTGGGAGTCTGGGCCTTAAATTTGAATCAAGCTTAATACGGTTGGTGTCTGGACATCTCAGACCCACCCTGCACGGAGTGATTTCTAGGTGATACGCCTATGAAAGGCAAGACTTGCAAATTACGAATGATCTCTTCCCGGGTTACACCGCATTCAAGTGCCTATTGGTTCATTGGGAATATGGGGAGATGGGAAGCTTATTCCAGGAAACCTCAAGCGTCTCCTTTGACAGACGTGATTGTGTACCCCCCCTCGCCGTAGAAAATACCAAATATCGATCTTCCGTTGGGCATCGTTGAACCTGGGGCCACCTAGGGGTCTGAGTTGGTTGTCTGAGTTGGTTCGACCATCAAATCGTCGTTGTTCGCGCCTAAAGTTCCAAGGAAGTTATGGTTAAGACGCTAGAGCTACAATCTACAAGAACCCCTGACCCTAGCCAATAAGTACGACCAACCTCATCATCCATGTTTGTGCCCCAGCCATACCTTGCAACGTTTTGAATGTTGGCTCCGAATTCCACAGTTATGGGACGATTGACATTTGGTTATCTGTCGCCACTTGGAAGAACACAACTTAATGGTCCAATTTCCGAATCCCAGATCTCACGCTCTCAGAAGCGTTACATGCACATGATCACAGATCCTCGAAGCCCAGGCCACCCGCTGCTGGCGCCGGACCTGGAAACGGTTACCTGGAATTTTCGCACACAGCATCATATGGCCTGGCGCTAGAAGAAATTAATAAACCGTGGTTACAGGAGTCCGTGAAGGCCGCGGAATCGGAAGGGTTTTCCAGATCAAGAGTCATTAGATTTACATTCAAGCCCGAGCGCCCCGCCTTCCCGCACGGTAGACGACAAGGGGCACGGCGTATTAGACCTCCTCTTACACGGACTCAAGGAGAGCCATCGCCTGTTTAGCATTGACTTCGGTTACGCTCCCTCACCCCGCAAGCGAAGAGGTTGCAGTTATGAGGCTTCTGGTTAACGATGCTTGTGATGCAGTTAGCTATGTGAGCGCTCAATTTGAGGCCCGAGTTTGCGCTATGATGAGACAGGGTTTGCGTGAATATACAGGAGTTCTCCGCGTTGAAAGAGCAGAAAGACTCGCAACGCCTTTATCATTGGGCGGTTATCGAACAGGTAGTGCTCTTGACCAACACGCCCAATATTTGCAGGCATGAATTTTCGGTGGGATACCAGCCCAGAAATGGACCGTGATCCGCTGGCTAGCAAGGATGATCCTTCCGGTGTCGACCGTTAGCATGAAATCTTAATCGACCCGGGGGTTCGGTTCAACGGGAGCCTGTGCGACGTCGCTAGGGGTTGAGCCAAAATAGCAGGAACATTCGTGCTGTTAAGCATCGAACCTAACTCACTGTTTGGCTTTACAAATAAGTCTAGGAGACAGGCACAGATGATAAAGCGATCTAATTATCACTGATGACAAGAAGATAGAGGGCATATCCAGTTCGGAAGATGACCAATGAGATGCGACGCAAGGCAATAAGAAGCTTCCTGTTTTGAGGGAACAGTTTGTTAGGTTACCAGTATGGTAATTCCGTGTTTCAGCCGGTGGCCGTTCTTGGCGACGGATGTGCTCCGAATCCTAAACCTAAGCGTAAGGTAGACGGTTATTTACCCCTATCGGGCGTAGCATCCGTTAATGGCGGCACCGTTTCCTCGTACTACCGCTTTAGTGAAGAGGCGGGCGTTTGTGGTCGGCTATATGAGCCATTCAAGCGGTGCCGAATATTAATGGTGCACTTGTGATATCGCGTTACCATCACACAGACGCAACTAACAACAAATATTACGGAAAACGAAACTTTTAAGAGGGTAAATAAGAGAATACGCCAAACTTTATACAGCGAAACTTTTTTATTTTATTTTTATGTTGGTCAGTTTTCCGCTTTACATAAAATTTTGAATTGTAAGGATTCTACGGGAAATGCGCCACAGCGTATGCCATCAAATCTCGGCACCGCCTGCCGTTATATGACCAATTATGAGCTTTGAGTTGCGTGCTCACACCGGGAAATGGCGCGCTCTAGACCTGGGACTGGTGTTGTCATTGTTTCCCCAAGAATACGGGGGCCCCTTTATATGGGTCCGCAAGTGCTCTCTTCTCCCTTTTCATGGGCCCGAGCAAACGATCCGCAGTGGGTGCTCTAATTAGCTGTCATCCTGCTTCGGGCCGTAGGGTTACAATGAACTTAGTAAGCTCGACTGTCAGCGCGGATCCGAATAAACTAAACCAAATCCTTCTGAGTTATGCGTTTACGTCGCACCTGGAGGTGCGTAGGTATCTGACCGCGTTAATCTAAGCATCTTAGGGCATCTCGGCACATTGAAGCCACCACGGAATATTCGCTTAACGGTCAGGTCACGTCTACCTTCTTCATACTTAACCATTATTCTCGTCACGAGTAATACGCGGCGCACCGCCAAGCACGAAGCCGGCCGCATCTGGTGTGATCATCCTGTCTGGATTCGCGGGTTCCACTGCGGCACAAGCAGGGCTGGTGGCCTTTAGTATCAACCAATGGGATGCCACCCCTCAGGCACAACACTAATCCTATGAGGGACTCGGCATTGGGCCTTGGACAGCCAGGACCTTCGATACCGTGGGGTGCAGCACGAGACAGCCTCTAATCTCCGCGTTTTATCTACACGATCAACTTCCGATATACACACAAAGTGAATGCCTATCTCGAGATATAGGAGGCCCGTATACCGGGAGGTTCCGTCGGAGTCGCTGTAACCCAACGGCATGTCTTCTCATCGCCCGTGGTTGGTAACCGGCGTCTTCTGGTTACCTACTCTCTTGGGTATGGGTTCGACGGCCTAGAGCTATCGCGCGGAGACTAAGTGGAGAGATATTGGGCCTAGCAATTTCACTACACTACGAAGTACATAGGACTGACCAGGGGCCTCTCGCTAACCGGGGCCCCGGTCGACTTGCATATCCGTATGTTGGGGTCGCACCACATCCAAGTGCAACCTCCAAGATAAAGAAGAGCAACGAACCTTCTAATAAAGTTCTGTCCGCCGTCCGTCGCTGATAAATTTGGCATCTGAATTTCCCCATTCCGAAGCAATTTCTGCCAATGCTACATGTTCCCATAAGTCACCCGCCCATCTATCCTTACCGACACACATACCAATCAGTATCTTCTTGGCCGCCTCTCCTCTTCGCTTCGACACTCCTATTACCGCTTTCGAGCAAATCGTGCTGAATATGACTGCCGACGACTCGGTGCCAGAGGTGGTTCTGGTGACTCAGCTGCCAACGACGACTTCCTGGTTCGAAAGCACATGCGCACGCCCGAACGGCAAGTTGTTAGCCACGCGTGTAGACGAGCCCGAGCTCTACGAATTTGACCCCGAGCAGCCAGACGAGCCCCTGCGGCTGGTGTGCACTGTCCCGGAATGCAACGGCTTGGTTCATGCCTGCGCCTTGAAGGACCGCGAGGATGAATACGCCGTCCTGACGGCTATGGTCGACATGGATGCGGTCTCAGTTGTGGGTCATATGCTCTGGAAAGTAGCATTCGACGGGAAGAGTGATGGACAGCCGAGCGTGACAAAGTTGGCAGACTTGCCCGGCGTCGGCATGGGTGCCGAATGCACCGCCGTCTCGGAGCGGACGGTGCTGATAACCGACACACACAAGGCTTGCATATGGGCGTTGGACCTCCCGACAGGCAAGACTTCTGTTCTCTTCGAGCACGAAACCATGGAAAGGGCGGGTGGCGATTATTTCTTCGGGCTAAACAGAATACGAATTCTTGGAGACTACCTATGGTACGCCAACGAAAGTACAGGCAGCTTGTGTCGCGTACCCATCGTGAAAGACGACAGTGCCGATGGGGGCTTACGGATAACGGGCCCAGTGGAGATCATCACGGACGAGATACCTAATACCGACGGGTTGACGATGACGGAAGATGGCACCACCGCTTACAGTGTGAACTACGTCAAGGGGACATTGCGACAGGTTAAAATCGACCCGGCGACGGGTAAAGCCGTGACGAGAGAATTTATGGACAGTCTTGTGGCTCCGACGACCATCGAGCTGATCTATAGCCGGAGTACTGGCAAGCCGAAACTTGTTGTTATCTGCAATGGGAGGAACGATGTTGCCTGGATGAAGGACTTCTCCTGGAGCGATATTGCCAACATCAGTGCCTCGGAAACGGTCACAGTCACTACTGAAGAAGTGGTTTGATATGTTTAGCGGGCGGGATTTCCGCATACAGCCTGAGCTTGCTATCTTCGGAGACCTCGCCAAATGCGTCTTAATACCGGGCACGGGGAGATGGGTCTTGCTGTACGAGACGGCAACTACCTGGGAAGCCTGGCGTTATCCTGCCACACCCACCAATCGATGATACTTCACACCGAGAGGGATATTGTCATCACCGGTATCAGGCACTGCGCGCGGGGGCTCGGCCAAGTATGGCAGCGAATCCTGGGAGGGGGTGCGCCCCGAAGGCTGGAGGGCCGCCCTCCAAACTTTTTTTTAACGAGAAATGACCCCGCAACGACAGCATTTGCGGCATTTGCGAAAATTATGCAGGTTTCTTCATTCGGCTGGCGTGCTTGTTATTGGATCCCTTAATTCGGCCTAGGAGTCGAGCGGATAAGCAGGGTATATCTCCGCGTGGCGGAGGCGTCACCGTTAGCGCTGGAGTTCGGATTTGTGATCATCATTAGCTGCGAAGATCATTTAATACGTGTTTAGAGTAGTAGCGAAGACCGCTCTACACCCATGATAGTCCGGTTAAATAAACTTTTGTCGAAATCGCTCGTCCACCCGGATCTGTCCTTGACATTTCGGTGATTCCTTAAAGTTTAACCGTCGTTTTATCTAGGGCTTCATTGGTAAGCACGATGTCTTCAAGAGTGCTAGTTGTAGATAGGTGGTTAGCAGGCCGGCAGCATCTTAGCTCAAAGAGCTTCGTACGAGATTGCACACGTCTCTCTTGTACTAAGATGCGTTTCGTCTGGAACCCCCCCTGCCCATTTACTCTACATATGTCAGTGCCCTCGAGCCAAGTGCCTTCTCCATGTTTTCTGGATGAATTCGCTTTGACTGGTTCCTCGCTCCGACTACTGGCTCGGGCCGCTAACCCTCTGTTTAAATTGCTGTTCGCTTACGTATATCTCCTACGTAATACCCATACTAGGCCCCTGACCAGGGGGGCTTGTGTCACTTGGGAGGGGGATTTTAGCTTAACGTTGTTTGATCATTTTCAACGACGAACACACTGAAACGCATATCCGCGTTGACGATCTGGGAACTCACCGGGGACGTCGGACGTACCCCCACAGAAAACAAAGAGTGTTACTTGTAAGGGACTTGCTCCATCGTTATCGCTCATTGGATGTGCCATAGCCAAGCACCCCGGACCCTGCATTGTTCCCCTGCAGGGCCCTTCTAACAGCCGGGATAGCGCCCGGGGCCGGGGTACTGGAAACCCACTAATGTGCCATCGGACACTCTGCCGATGCTTCCATATGTGTCCCAACGCAGTGCCAGACTCCGGGACCAATGACGCGTACCTATTCCTACCCGTCCTTCATGTATGCACTCGGGCACTCCGCAGTAGGCGGGATCGCTTCACTGCATTGCTTACGCAGGGTGGGCAGGTTCGCATAGACGCAAGGTCGCAGATCACTTAGCCTCAAATGTGCCTTGATTGTTGCAGCCACTGAATAATAGCTCGTGCGTATACGAATAAGGCGCAGGTGGGGGTGGTTCGGCATGATGGTAATACGCCAAGACCAAGACTATAATGCTGGTCTGAAGACCCGGTGTTGCTTAGCTTAGGTGACGCACCCAAAGTGGTCTAGGGTAATACTAAAGCAACAGGATATCCTTGAAATAACGTGACACCTAACCTCTTCGAAAGATTAACGACCATTGATTGTAAGAGCCGCGTCTCGAGGAGGAGGGCAGGTCGTGGACAAAATAATTGTCACACCTTACTCTTACCCCCTTAAACACCAGCAAAATAATATCAATGGATAAGCCATTTTATATCTGCCGACTTCAGAATATACATTACTTAGTAGGTCAATAAATAAGTAGATTGGCAATATCAATAAGTTCTTATTAAGCGCCTTGGTTGATTTTTTACGCGTTTTGCAAACAGTTGCAGCAGAAAAAGTTGCTCTGGAGCAGTGGTGGGCATCAATTAATTTTGTCACGACTTGGAGGGAGACATAGACACTTGACACCTGTTCACTAATCAAAGTCTCCCCTACACTAAAGCAGCTTCGCCACCTTGTTCACGGGCGTTAAATAAAGTTCGGCACTCCAACTCCTTACCGTTACTCATCTCGGTGAGAGGCGCCTAGTTGGAAAGTGGTTGACCGCAAGTGGCGTTGCGCAACCACTGCCGGGAAGCTGGGGAATGTTTAGCCCCTTGGCTGAACATAGCTAAATCGCATATCGAGGCTAGAAGGTCGGTCTAAGATAAGAGGCGTCTCAGCTCATGTTCTTTAAGTCTACAGCTAAAATTGCTCAAAAGTATTCTCTCTTACCTACCTTCAACGGATGACGAGGTCTTTTGACGATCACTTGATTGAGGTAAGTGTAGTCTAAGTTGAGATGGTTTCGATAATAGATATATCCATTTCGCCCTTTGAATCTGTATTCCCTCTTCCGGGAGGCATATCGCGAAGGCCTGCCAGATTGATCGATAGACTTCTCCCCTAATTTGACCACACCGCTATGAGGGCACGACAACCTTCATTATCGGTTTGCTCGTCTAGCTCCTTCACGCACCAGGTTCTGATTCAATACCTACGCTTTACACTGGATGTGACGCCCGAGTGATACCAGAGTCTTCTCCACCTCACTGTCTCGACATATTTGTTATGTATATTGGACGCTTGGCAGATATCACGTACCTGAAACTGTTTTCGTATATACCGCTGTTAACCGTTCGTCCGAGAAGAGCCGTGGGAGAAATTTACCCGCGCCTTTCGTGTGAATTAGTTACCGATTACCACTCTACTGCCCCTTCAGCGCATAACAGTGTAACCTCGGACACCACCTAATGAATTACCCTAGCAATGAATAGCGATTTCCACCAAAATACGCGATATTGTCAAACATAAGCGTGTATTCAGTATTGGGGTCAAAACAATTATTGTAGTTTTATTGATTATCGAGTCCTTGGACCGTATCGGTCGGGGCTTATACTTGTGGATGTAGCTGGTATAGTCCTTATCCTAAGCTACAGGTAATCTCCGTGGCGTTTTATCTTAGAACCATTAATATTTAATAATTATTTAATATACCCTTTTAAGGTTTGCAATCTTAATAACGGGTCTTAGATATAAAATATTAATTAATTAACGTATTAAATAAACGAACGAGCTAGATAAATAAACGAGCCGTTTTTTTAGCACTTTATCATAGTAAACTTAAATTAATTTACCATAGTATTTTAAATAATTAAAATTAAGTAAAATTCTTTCGTTAAAGGTATTTATAGCTTTTTTATAAGTACGCGCATTATTGTTAGATATCAGGGGTCCTAAGATAGACAGGACGCCACGGAGATGACCTGTGGCGCAGGATGGGGACTACACCAGCCATATCCACTAGTATAAGCCCTAACCGACGCGGTTAAAAAACTTCATGATCAATACAAAAACGAATGCATATAATTTAAAGTTACGTAATGTCTAACAATTAAAAGTTTTATTTGCTTAAAAACTAATCGCGTATATAAACGATACGCGTATTTTATTTAAATTATATTTATTTTAACCGATAATGTTAATTCCAACCATTTTTTCGGTAATATATAATACCTTTAAAAATTAGGTACCTTAGAAAACCGAATTTCGAAAGCGAGCCGATAACTTAAACGTTTAAAAATTTATCGATTTTGAAAATAACGAAATATGGCCTATTAAACCAAAAAAATTACGGATTCAGGACTTTTTTTAAAAAAAATTTACGCGCAATATCGAAATAACAGTTTAACGAATCGATCATTATAAAAACTTTTTAACAAAATAAATCTAACGAATCCGTAAATTTAGCAAATTTAACTGCCGATAAATAAAAGGTATATATTTAAGCCTGGAACGAATTTATATATAAAAACAAAAAATATTATAATATTTAAAAAAATTTAAAAAAACTTTTTAATAAGGTTATATCGTTAATATCATTAAGTATTCAGGAAACCGTCTTATTAAAAAATTAAAACCTTAAAAACTGGTACGTAACGTTAATTATTACCGGAAAGGTATATAAAAATAACTGAATTAACGATATTCAAACCTAATATCGTTAATACCTTAAACTTTTCGTTAAATTATATAAAAAAATAAAAAAATAAATACAAAAATAAAAAGAATTTATGGTTAAAAGTCGTAAATATAAAATACCCGAAATAACATATTATCAGATTTAAGTTAAAAATTTACTAGTAATAATAACCCCGGTTTTAAATAATTAAGCTTTAAACTTTCGAATAATATGCAAAATCGATATTACGAATAAAAAGTTTTTATATCTAAAAATTACAACCGATATCCGAAACGAATAAACGATAATATATTTTTATAAAACTTTAAACCGAAATATAAACATATTTTTCCCAGCTTTTTATAAAAAAAAAGTTTATTAAAATAAAAAGAATTTAAAAATTTAATTTAACCGAAAAAACGACCGGAAATAACTTTTATCAGTTCCGAAAAAGAGGTAAAAATTTTTTTAAAATAATAAAGGTGGTAAAAAAAAAAGTTACGCAATTATTTTAAACGGAAACGTTAAAAGTTTAATTCAAAAATAAAAAGCGAAAAACGTTATCGTATTTATTTATAAATTTATTAACTTTCCGAATACCTTTACGTATTCCTTAAAAAATTATTATTAAATAAAAACCTTTTTTTTAATACAAAAGTTAATTAAGTACCGAATAATAAACGATACGGTATTAAAAAACGAAATCCGATATTTAAAGAAAAAATAAAAGCAAAAGCTTAATGACTAATTTTTTAAAGAAATAATAAAAAAAATCAAAGCTTATTTCCTTATATAACGTATATAAAAAAAAGATTTTAATTTATTCACTTAATTTTTAAAGAATTTAACCATTTTTAATTCAAAAATTACCTTTTATATCTTTAATATTATTACGCGATTTCTTAATTTCAAACAAGCTTTTTTTAAAAATACGGTTTATATAAGCCATATATTAATACCTATTTTAAGGTACGAAAAAATTAATATTAAAGTTAATAAATTAACTGGCCCATTAATTATATAATTATATAACGTAACTTATTACGAAACCATTATATATAATTTAATATTTTTACGTTTATTTTTAAAAAAAAGGTATTAATAAAATAATAAAATTCTTAATAATTACTTACGCCGAAAAAATGATATTATTCTTTATTATTTAACGGATAACTGGAATTAATTTATAATCGAAAATATCCTAATAAATATTTCCAAAACGTTATTTAAAATCCGCTATAACAAATTTAATTCCTAAACCGAAAAACTTTCGAATATTAATTTAATAAAATTATAGCATTTATAATTAAAATATTCAAACTTAAAAATATTAAATTATTTTATCGATTACTTTAAAAAGGTATGGATTAAAAAATCAATAATTATAAATTATAACGTTTACGGATATTTAAAGGCGAAAAGGTAAAATAAACGAAAGCTTTAAATTAAATTATTAAAAGTAAAAAAAAAATTTGTAATTAATTTTTTCGATTTTAAAAGAATTTTCGAAAAATATAAGAATTTTATATTACTTATTAATTGTTATTCCGGATATACGTTTAACCTTTATTTTAAAAACCGAAAAGCCGAAACCTTTATAAAGGTATTTTAATATTTTTTAAAGGTAATAATTTACCAAAACTTAATATCATTAAAGGTTTTCGAATATAATAATAAAGTTATTAAAAAGATTAAGGTTTTAAGCTTTTTCCGAAATAAAAAATATATACGGTACGAATTTTATGCGCCATATATATAATTATAAAACGGTACCGTAAAACGTTTAAAAGATATAATTAAGAAAAAAGTTCAAATTATAAAAAAAAGGGCAAAGTTATTAACCTTTTTATAAATGGAAATTTATAAAATAACGGTATATTTATATAACCGAATTTTAAAATATTTTCTTTTTTAGTAGTTATTATATAAATACTTTTATATTTATTTTACATTTAAAAATAACTTAATAATTAAAAATCGTAAATTATATTAAGCATATTTTAAGGTTTATAATTATAAAGTATATATTATATTTATAAATATAATTTTTAAAAAAACCCGATTATAAAAATTAAACCTTAAAGTATAAATAAAATACTTTATTAAATATAACTTAACAAATATTTATCGGATATAAAATTTATTAATTAATAAGATTTATATTATACAAAATATTATTTTTTACGAAAATTCTTTTTTTTTCGAAAATATTAAAAATTTATAAATAATTTATTACATATTATCGAAAAAATCTTAATTACTTTATTACAAAATTTTCGGATATTTATATTTATCCAAACTTTTAATTTATTAAGTTAAAAAATTTTTTATTTAACAAATTTTTATAAAAATATTAAAATAAAAACGGAAAAACGTTAAACGGATATAACTTTTAAACGCAAAATACTTTAAATACGGTATATAATAATAAAATTAATTATTTTTATATTATAGTTATTTTCGAAACTTTTTTAACTTTAAATTTTTTTTATTTATTTATAACAATATGAATAATTGTTATTATGAAAAAGTTTACGGAATGTTAAAAAAATATCGATTGTTTAATTTAATCGAATAATAATAAATTTAATCGTTACCGGTAGCAAAATAAAGTAACGATTTCGAGTAAAATATTTCCGTTATTAATTCCGGCCGAAAAAGATTTTCGGCTTATAAAGTAACGCCGGGTATATTAAAAAATAACATTTAACGTAAGCAAAAAAGTTATCTTAATCGGTACGTTAAATAATAAGTAAATAATTAAAGTAAAATTTGCAAAATTTTTTAATAAAGTTATTAAATACTTTAATAATAAAAAGTTTAACCGAAAAATTAATTTTAACTTAAAAAAAATAAATAAAATATACTGGCGAAACTTATTATTACCGCTTAAAAAGTACGAAAACTTAAAATTTTTTTTTATAATTTTTTTTTTTAAAATAAAACGTATTTATTTATAAAATTATTTAAAAATGATTACGTAATTTAAAATTAACAAAAATAAAGTTAAAAGTTATTAATTATTAAATTGCATATAAATATACGTATATAAATTTAATAAATACGGGTAATTTTAAAAATATAAAATTTATTTTATAATACGAAATAATTAATAAATAAAATTTATATTTAAAAATACGTATATACCAACCTTAATAAAAAGGTTTTTTTAAAATACTTATAATAATAATTATTTACTTTAATTTAAAACTTATTTAATATAACGTAATAAACGTTTTCGTTAATATCAAAATATTATATAATATATTTATAAAAATGCTTTTAAAATATAAAAAACGAAAAATAATTTTATATTTATAAAAAACTTTATACGGATTTTAAAAAATACCTTTATTATGGTAAAAGCAATTTATTATTACGTTAAAAAAATTAAAGTTTAAATTTATTTTTTACGAATTATATTACTTTATTAAATTTTTTTTTTTTTTTTTTTTTTTTACGTCTATAATATCATTTTAATTTATTATGAAAAAAAGTAAATTATTATAAATATTATTATAATTAAATTATAATTTATTTATT
>QJOA01000887.1:0-22425 GCA_004155915.1 Monosporascus sp. CRB-9-2
TTATTATTATTATTATTATTTTTAAATTTTTTTAAAAAAATTTTTTAGTCAACATATAAACTTCTCCTCCATATAGGCATCAGCTAAGATGTACATGCCAGGTCGCTCTTCAGATTCAACGGCAGAGGGTAGCCAGAATAAAAACAACCCGGTACTAATTTAGACCATTCTATACATTCGCTGATCTGCAATCTGTCGAATACTGTCAGATATAGGGGACATCAGTTGTATTATATTGCATGACTAGTTGCAGGTGCTTTAGAACGCATACCGCACTTTAATATAGTCTAGTTACGTAATGTATATGGTCCGTTCAGAAGGAGCCTTTCCGAATATGGGGTGCTAGCATACCTTTTGCCAGCTGACATACCCCCTTAACGCCTTAACGTAATTACGGCGTTAACTATTACATTTTATTACTTATTAAAGTCGTAATTATTTATTTTATCTTTTTTTCGGCAATTAAATCGTTTTAATTAATTAATGTTTTTTAAATTATCTTTATATTATTTCTTTGCTAATTAAAAGTTTTCGTAATATTTATTAATTTATTAATTAATATATCTTTTATAAACGTCTAATTTATTTTAATTAATTTTTTTTATATAACTTTTTAAAATTAATAATTATATTTATTTATAAAAAAGTAACGTTAATTTTAATAAATTATATAATTTGTTAATTATCGTATTATATATTTAAAAACTCTATATTTAAATTAATTTTTAATTTCTTAATTAATCGAAAATTAAATGCAAGGTTAAATAGGTTCAAGCCTTATTTTTCAGGCTGAGGCAAATATATAGAAAATTATTATACGATATACTTTGTACGATAAATATTATACCTAATATTTTCGAATACGATAACTGATTAATAATTTTACCGTTAAAATAAATTGATACCTCGGTTTTATAAAGCCTTATTTTAAAGCCAACTATTGGGCCTCCGCAAGTACGTAATTTTTTGACTGATATCGACTGGGAAGGCTTGTATGCGTGGTTACCGATAAGCTTCGACCTTGGTAAACCTTATACGCGGTGGCTATTTTGGCAGGGTTTGTAAAAGCAGATAATATAATTTAGAAAATGTTAAGCTTTACGCGGTAAACATTAAGGATAAACCTTAAAGATAAACCTTAAAGGCAAACTTTAACGGCACACCTTAACTGTATATAAAAGGTTGGTATTTTTCCGAACCCTTGCCAAGTTTATGGCTTAATTATTTCTATAATTTCTTGAGTTACCTAAAATATAATATTACGTAAGTTCGGATATATAATATTAATAATCCATAACCGCAGAAATATTATTTAAAGAGTTTTATCAACGGTATAAAATTATTAAAAAAAATACCGGACGAATTAAAATTATCTTTATTATTATCGATTTAAAAGTTTTTTCCAAAATAGTTAATTTTGGTTTTTAATTTTCGGATACGATTTAATTTTCGAAAATAACGGTAATTAATTTTTTTTTAAAAATATATGCCGAAAAGTATAACGATTATAATGGAATTATTGGCAAAATTATAAAGAGAAAGTAATAATAAGTTTAAAAATTTTAAAGTTTAAAGTTTAAAACGATATATAATGGAGAAATACGACTAATAGTTTGCCCGGCTGTTCCGGATTACGAAAACCGTTTAGAATCTTGACAAGAATTAACGTGGATAGGAGCGGGATAAGGCAGTCTGTAAAAGGAATGGATTTAATAAAGCCTTGGAATTACGGTAGCAATCTAATATTTTATCTAATTTTGTTTATACAATTACGTTTTCTTTAAGGGAAAATCGAAAATTATATAAACCTTTTATATAATTTACATAAAAATAAATAATTTCATTTTAATTATAAATACAATTCTTATATTTTATTTATTTGCCTCTGATTTTAATATTTTTTTATAACTATATAACGTAAACTTAAATGTTTTTTCGATTAATTATATTATCTATAATAAAAAAGTTATTATAAATATTTAATAAATCCTAATATTTAAATTATAACATTAACGGTTTAATACCGATTAAATAAAAAATAATTCGATTAATAACTTTATAATAGGCGCATTTAAAATTTCAATTAAATCGGATAAATTGAAATACTGTAAAAGTTTTATGCCCGTTATTAACGTATTTACAAAATTAAATTAATTTATATATTTCTAAAATCGGATGGAAAAAAAATTAATTTTTTAAACTTTATTTTTTATTATTTCGATACCGAAAAATTTAAATAGATTTTTATCTTTTATAAAAATATACCGTTTCCGTAACTATTAAACTAATTTATTAATAAAGCCTTAATTCTTTTATGGTAAACCGTAACGATATAGTTTATAAGAAAATATCTTTTAACAAATAAAATAACAAAATTTATAAAAAATAAGGCTAAATTTTAACCCTTTAAATATTTTAATAAAAAGTTTTTTTATAATAAAAATAACTTTTTTAATTTATATAATACTTTCCTGATTAAAAAAGTCTTACCACGGTATATATATACTAAGAATATTTTTTTAAAGATTTATAACGTCAAATTGCTTGGAATTTACATTGAATTTAACCGTAATATTAATTAAAGTTTAAATTAACCTTTTAATTAAAATAAAAACGTATATATTATGATAAAGGTTTTTAAGTTATTAATCGTTCCGTATAACAACAAAGGTTTTATATTTTCATAATTTTTTATATTTATTAAATTTATAAATATATACTTATATATATCTTAAAATCTATTTTCTCTTAATAAAAAATTAATTAATTACTTTTTTAAAATTATATTTATTTATAACTTTATAAATAAACCTTTTCGGCTTTACGAAATCTTTCTTTTAACGGATATATACTTAAACTTTTATAATTTTATAACGGCGGTAACAGGTTACGTTTATATATCCGGCCTTATAACCTAAAAACTTTATTATATTTTTTTATTTTAAAAATTTTTCGATTACAATAACGCATATTTCGGACAATTATTTTCTTAAACTTTTATAATTTTTAACCGGTTATTAAATAAATTTACAAAATAAGATAATCGTTTAATGTTAAACGTAAGTTTCTAAATTTTAGAATGGTTTTTAATAATATTTTTATAATACGGAATATTCGGAAAGTTTACATCTTTAACTTATAAAATACCCTCGTTTTCTGTACAGTTATTTCAGGTAAAAAATATAATAAAAGCCTAAAATTACCTTTTTAATTTCCGACGACGTAATAATCGTAATAATTATTAATATAGACGTTAATGAAAGTAACGGTTTAAAAAACGAAAATAATTCGAATGTAACAATTATATCAAGGTAATCAATTTTATAAAGGTAATCAATTTTATGAAGGTAATCAATTTTATATAAATAAACTCATTTTTTTATAAACCCGTATGTTTTTTTAAACGTTTATACCACTTAAGAATAATTTTTATTTATTTAACAAGAAGCTAAATTATTCCGCTCAAATCTTTACTTTTCTCTTAAATATGTATATTTAGATAATTATGAACCTAATCAAGTAATTCTACCTAGCGGAATAATGTTATAACCAACCAAGCTTGGCTAATTGGCAGGCGGTCGGAAATTAAGAAGATTGTTTCCGACATAAGACTTTGGATTACGCGACATAGATCCGAATAAATCCCCGGATTTAAAGGCATCTATGCATTTAGGAGGTATAGATTCGAAGGAATTTCCGGATTTATACGAATCCAGTTTATTTATACGACATAAATCCGAAAGAATAAACGGATTTAAACGGATCCTAATTAAAATATATACGCTTATTATTTCCAGAGCTTAAATAGCGCTAATTTATAATAATAATTAATTATTCAAATTATTTACGGTTATTTATTATTATTAAACGTAATTATTACCTTGTTATTTAGATTTTTACGATGTTATTATTAATATAAACCGTATAATTAAATTTAATGATTAATTAAGCTTATAACCGTTATATATTACAAATTTTTATTTAATAATATCGTTAAACTTTAAGCAATATTTAATATTATTATTAGATTAATTAATAGCGCGGATAACTTTATTTAATAATTTCAGGTAAAAATTACCCGATTTAAGAGTAAAGTTAAATAATTTAAAAATTAACTTAAAGTCAAAATATTAATTATAATAATTATAATAATTATAATTAAAATGTCCGAATTTGACGATAAAAAGGGAAAGGTTTAGATATTTTCTACTTCGACCAAACTATACCTCCGATTTTTGGGGTTAAAAATCTCGCCAGATCAAATTTTATATTATAACAGCCTACCTTATTAAAAACGCCGTAAATCAATTCGAAGTTATGATACGAAACTATTTAAGGTTAAAAAGCCCGATAAAAAAATTACCAAAAAAGGTTTCGCATATTATGTTAATTTCGAAAATAAGTTTCGAAATAATTTTGCTAATCCGGCCGAAAAATAAGGCGTAACTTAAAAACTTTAATTATAACAAAACGAATTAATGTTTAAAAATGTTATAATATTTAAAAACCTAATAATTAAAGCCGGGTACGAAAGTAATAAAAACAATATTATGGTTAGTATATTTTATAAAAGATTAAAAAAAGTTAAAAATCAATAAATTAAAGAAAACCGGATTATAAGCTTTAATAAATATATCGTTAAGGCTATAAAAATCGATAATCGACAATTTAAAAAACGATAAGAAAAAAAGGGACATTTTATTCCGAAATTAAGTTTCCTTAAAGTTAATAAAAAAAACGTAGTTTGCTTTTAACTTTTTACGGAATTTATCCAGAATTTATAAAGTTAAGAATTATTTAGTTTAAAAGGAGCTGAATTACCTGTTATAATTACGGAAAATAAGGATATATTACACGGTAATATAGGAGCTAGGAATAAATGTAATAATAACCTTTAGCTCCTAAAAGTTAATACCGGAAAGAAATTAGCGAGAAGAAAACGATTAATATAATTTACGTCCGAAAGAATTATAGCCTTTTAATAAAATATAATAAGAATTAAAGGAAGTCAAAAAGCTGTTTTTAATAATAATTAAGAAAATTATTTTTATTAAGTTAACCTTTATAAAATGGTTTTAAAATTATAAGGAATAAAAAGAATTTAAAAAGTATAATGTATTTTTTGAGTTATAATAACGATAAAAAAACTATTAGGTAATATTTGACGCTTAAACGACAAAATACCGGGAATAGGAGGAAGATTTATATCTAAAAAAGCCCGATCAGTACGGAAAGTTTTACGGCGATAACTATAAACAATATTAATACAAAATATACGAAAATTATAAGAAATATATTGTATAACAAATTATGCAAATATAGTAATAAGGTTTTAATTTTAATAATTAAGCAAATAACAACCTGAAAAACTTAAAAGAATACCGATACCTATAAGAAATAACGATCCATAACGAGATCAACTAATTAATAATATTTAAAAGTTGCCCAAAAGAAAAAAATCACTTTGTAAAGAACCTTTTTTAATATTACGATTAATATAATTACCAAATGCAAAAAAAGCTAATCTAAAGGATAGGTAAAAAGTATTATTAAAAAGTAATTACGAACTTATAATTCTAATTAACGTTCGCCGGAAGTTTAATAAAAAGATACGTCGTTTAAAAAAGATTTAATTGTTCTTTTTTTTTATAGAAACGAAAGCTTAAAATTAGAATATATCATTAAAGAAACTTTTTAAAAGCAAATTACCTATTTAGAAGCCACGTTATGACTTTATAATAAATATTTATAATAACTGCAAAAATTAAACGAATAGATTTTAAAATGAATTATGAAATTTAAAAATAACTTAAAAACCTAACGCCACTTATAAAGAAGCTTTAAGTTGGTAAGAAAAATGGAAATAAATAATAATACTTTAAAAGGATCTTATAGGTAATAAAAGTAGCAGAAATGAATTCATTATAATATAAGTACGAATTAAAAAAATGGTATACCGTAATAATAAATTACGAAGTTATATAAAGGAATAATATCGGTTTAAAAATGATAAATAAGTTATAATTATTATAAAGAAATAAGGAAAATCCTTATAAGGTCGAATATATCGAAGCTTAAATATTTAATTACGATAATAAATAAATTAAACGCAAAATTAATTATTTTACACTTTTATCGAAAGAAAAATTATTAATTGCGACAACATTTTTAAAAAAAAAATTACGACATAATTTTCGAATTATTATAATTAAAGTAATATAATTTAGTTATCGATTAAAAAATTTACTAAATAAATTTCGTTTTACTTTTTACCGATACGTAAAATATAAATAACGCAAAATCTTAATATTCGATTAATAAGGTTAACGAATATAAAGATAAAAATACGATAAAAACGTTATTACCTAAAAAGATAGAATACGTAATAAACAAAGGGCATACCAACAAAATACGGCATATTATTACAAACCTTAAAGTGCGATTACGGTAAGTAAATGATAACTTATTATTCACGCTTAAAAAGCCACCAAAATAAATAATTAAAGTATTACCAAAATACCAGAAGTATAAACGATTATTTTTTTTAAAAAAACCCTTAAAACAAAACTATTACCTTATAACGAATAAAACTACGAAATAACTTTTCAAAAAAAGATAATTACTTTTTACCCTATTTATAACCTCAACTAAATAAAATTAAAAGCATTACCCAATTATTTCGAAAGCAACTCCAAAAAAAGTTATATACGATATTCCAAATTATTAACAAAATACCTAATATTTTTCGTACCAAAAAAAAATAAAAAATTACGATTCGTTATTAATTATAAATAACTTAACGGCATTACTGTTGAAAATAAAACCTTATTATTACTAATGACCGGAACAGAGAGTTATTTATACGAAACTTAATAATTTACATTTTTAAACCTAAAAGAATATATATAATAAATACAAATTAAGCCAAGAAACGAATAAAAAATAACTTTTAACATTAACGACGGACTTTTCGAATACCTTTTTATTTTTAAACTTACAAACGTACCGACACCTTTTTAGGGAATAATTAATTACGTATTACAAAAATATTTAAATATTTTCGTTATATATTACCTTAATAACATCTTAATCTATTCGAAAAAAAAGAAAAACATATATAATATGTTTATAAAATTGTATAAATATTACACAACGTCAATTTTTTAATTAATGCCAAAATAAGTACATTTTATAGACAAAAGGAAGAATACCTAAAACATATTATTACTTTTAAATATATTAAAATAAACCTTAAAAAACTTATAACAATTAAAAAATATATATAACATATTAACCTTAAAAAGATATAAACATTTTTTAAAATCGTTAATTATTACAGAAAATTTGTACGTAACTTTAACAAAATAGCTACGCCATTAATAAAACTTACTAAGAAACAAAAATTTAAATAAATATTAAAAAAAAAAAAAAAAAAAAATCAAAACGTCAAAAAGTAAATCGAAACGCTGGAAATATATTAAAAAGTTAACGAAATTATTACGAAATTACATAACGAAAGATTTAAAGGTATATTAAATTGGGACGGGAAGATTCGGTCCTGATCAGTGCATAATCGAAGAGCGTATTACGAATTAGCCCCGGGTTCAAGAAATAATAAAGGTAACGCAAACGGTATTCTGGTATTAAGACCAGTTTAAAAGCAACATTATAAATATGATGAATAGTAAGTGCCTTGGGGTTGCGCCTGGCGAAAAGAACCGCTAAAAATATATGACGGGTGCTGACTAATTAATCGGTCAGGCCATGTATTCGGTTTCGCACCTTATTCTATTTTAACACTTTTTTTCTTAAAATAAAATTATTTTTAATTTATTTTAAGAAATAATTAAATAAAAACTTAACGTAATTAATTTCCAATCTTATAAAATATATATAAGACTTATTAATTAGTTTATCTACCGTTTGCGCGGTTTATTTTCCAGCTTTTTTAGTTTAGGAATTTTCTTTTTTTTGCGTTTAGCCAAATTTTTGTGTTATTTGATTTTTGTTTTTATACTTTATCCTTTTTTTTTTTGCTTAACGATTAAGGCCTTATATTTGGGCTAATTAGGCCAACCTTAAGGGAAGCATAGTTCCGGTCGTTATATTATTATTTTATAAATATTTTTTATTTATTTATACGATATATTATACCGGCCCTTTATTATTATTTATATTTGTTAATTACTTACGGCCGGTCGAAGCTTATATTTTAGCTTAAAGGTAAGTTTAAAAGGTTATATCGGTAATATATCTTTTAGGGCGAATAGGTTATAAAGAAGGTATCGGAATTATAATAATTTGTAAAATTAATTTTTTAAGGTTTTAGTTTTTTTATTTTAAGGAAATTAACCTTAATTGTTAATTATTTTTAGGACTTAAAGCTTTTTTAATATCTGGTTTTTTATTATTATCGTTAAATAGGGATAAGGATTTACTAGGTTATAATTTTGTAGGCCTTAAATTATTTTTTTACCTTAATTTAAATTTAAAGTACTGTTTAATCGTTTTTTTATATTATTTAATATACTGCCTTTTTCGAATAATATAAACTTATTTTATTGTTTTAAGTTATAAATAATAAAATTAAACGCGTAAGTAATTTATAAATTGCAATTTTAAAACATATTTTGGTATAGTATATTAATAATTGTTATACGTGGCGGCGGGTTTTCGAATACGGAATTTTCTTAAGCTTTTCGATATTTTTATAAAAATAATTTAGTACGTTTTTCGGACGGGCAAGTATTAAAAGGTACGATCGTTTTTTTTGATCGGATATGTAATATATTAACTTAATAACCTTTTTTTTTTGTTATCGATTAATATTTTAAGCTAGGTAATAGATTAAACGTATTAAGGATTAAAAATCCGGATTACTTTTTTTATTTTATTAAGAATAGTAATAACTAAATTTTTATTAATTACCTTTCCGGCTTTTAAAATAACGGTTATAATTCCGGATAAAATATCTATAGCGATAATTTAAGTAATTACTATAATATATTATAATCGTAAATATTTTTTATTTTGTATAATTATTAAGGTTTATTATAATCCGGTTAATATTACGTTATTTTAAAGTTTATCGGATTATAAAGAAAATAAAATAATTTTTCGTTATGGACGGATATTATCTTTATTATATAAAATAATGAAAATAAACCGATTAAAGTATAATTTCGAAGTTAATATCATAAAGAAATAAAAGGTACGGTTTTTATTATGTATTTTATATAATACGCGGTTTATATTAAAGATATTATATATAAATATATTACCGGATTAATTAAAATTTTCAAAATATAATATATATAACTTTTTAGATTTTTCGTTTTTATTTTATATAATACGTTTTTTAAACTACGATATTATAATTTAAAAGAGGTTAATTAAAATATATAAATACGATTAAAAAGATATATAATAATTAAAGGTAATAAGAATAATAAATAAAGGTAATATATAATATATCAATATATATAAATACAAATGTATTTAAAGTTAGGTACAAATATAAAAAAAAATAGATAAATTATAAATATTAAATTATATAAATATAAAACTTCGTAAAAAAATAATACCGAATTATAGGCGTAATTAATTAAATATATATAAAGCTAATACATTAAAATTTATTATAAAAGACGTATACGTCGAAATTCTTTTTATAAATTTTATCCGATATTATATAAAAAGGGATATAATTGTCGTCACGTTTTTTTAATTAATTATATAATTATTTTTGTATTTATACTTCTTTTATAACTTTTTTTTTATAAATTAGATAAATTTTTTATCCGATTATATCTATTTTTAGAACTTAATATATACTTAAATATATATATAATTATTCGCGTCGTTTTAATTAATATTATAATAAATTTCCGTAAATTATTAAATTACCGTAATAGTTAAAATTTCTCGTAAAAATATAAATTTAAATAAATTTATTAATCTTATAAAAAAGTTCTTTATTGAAAAGTAATCCGGATTAAGTAATAAATTATTAGGTTTTAATAATATTAAGCCTATTAATTGTAAAATTAAATAGAATATATATAAGTTCGAATATATTTTTATTTAATATTATAAAGTTTTAGTTATATTAAATACGACTATATTTTTTAAACTTATAACTTATCGTATCGGGGAAACCTTAATTATTAACCGGAATATTAAACCTTTATATAATTTTGATAATATCCGTAAACCTTAAAATTTAATATATCGCCGGGCATTTATTTACAAATTAGTTTCTTTTTTTTACCATACATTCCGCAATATAACATTTAATTAAAATACATTATTACTTAAAATATTCATTCTAAATAATGTACGGCTTCTTAAACCTTAATTCTTTTAATATATATTACCGTTAATTAGAATAATAAAAAGTCTAATACTTAACTTAATCCTAGATATTATTAAGCAGATAGCCAGTAACTACCGATTAATATCGGTTATATCTTTGCTTTTTAAAATATCTTAATTTCGTAATATTATCTCGGAATTTTTATTAACGGCATCGATTATTCTAGCAAGTCCGCGTATTATTCATCGAGTTTCTAAATTATTTCTAATATTAAAATATTACGCTTTTTTAATTTTTAAATCGGGCGTTAACGAAAGTTAATTTAATTTTAAAATAACTAAAGTATTATATATTACAGAACGGTTAAGCATATTAAAATAAATACTTTTTAAATCCTTATAATATTTTTAATGAATCTTTATTAATTAATATAAGATATTCGGGGTTATATTTATTAACTTGGTCGGCGGTCCAGCTACCGGTTAATATATGCGATAACGAATCGAAGGTAAAAATTTCTGGGCAACTATAAATGCTTATTTTAATATAATTATTATGCTTTAAAACAAAAATAAAAAATTACCGTTTTATTTTATATTCGTTAAAATATTTCGGGCCGAATTTACGGATCTTTTTATGTTTTTATTTGTTAAAAACTTTCAGTATATTATTAACTTATTTATTTAAGTTTTCGGGGTATTAAATATTATTCCGTGTAAGTTATAAAAGCAATAATATCGAATATTAAAATAACCCGATTAATATAATATATACCTATTTTTTAAATATTAATCGATTTCGGAATTTTATAAGAAATTTTATAATAATTATATATTCCGGGATAATCGATTCGAAACTTTTAAAGCAAATTATAAACGATTATTATAAATTAAAAAAGGATATTCGTAATAATACCTCCCCGATTATAAAAATATTCGATAAAAATTAGTTTCGAAATAAAGTTAAAAAATATATTTCGGAATTTTAATACCGAGCGAATATAATTAAACGTATTAACTAAAAGTAAGTTATAATAACTATCGTATAAAATAATAATAAACAAAATAATAATAAGGCATAATAAAATTTATATATTTTAGTTTTTCGTAATTAATTATATTAATATTTTCCGCTTTTTTAATCCGTTCGTTTCCGGTATATTATTATCCCTTATAATTACGTAACCTTTAAACCAATTATTAGATATTTATATTTTAATATTTATTTTTATAAATATTAAAGCTTTAAGTTATTAATCTTTTAATAATTTAATATTACCAATATTAAAATATTTAACGTTTTCTTATTAAATTAATCGATAAAAAGTTTCGTTTAATTATTTTTTTATAAATTAACCGGCTTTTAATATCTTTTTTCGTTTTTTATAAATTATTTTAATTTATTAATAAAAAGAAATTATAATTTTGTTTTATTAATTCTTTTTAAACAGTAAATATTTAAATTAATAATATTATTAATTAAATACGGGATAATTTAACGCTACTTAAACTTTATATTTTTGGATATATTTATATATCTGGACGTATTATATAATAATACCAGATTCTATATTTTTAAAAATTTGTTTTTTATTTTGTTTCTATTTTTCTGGTTTGCTAATTTAATAACTTACGCCGCTAATTAATAATAACTTTAGTAACCTTAATTACGTCCGTAATTTTCCTTTTTAAAAGTCAAATGCTTTGAATAATTAAATCTTTTTTCGGGATATTAAAATTATATATCATAATTTTCTATATCGGTAAAATTATCTCGATCGATAAAAACGCTTTTTATTTATATAAAAATTTATACGGGCTTAGGCCGTAACTTTTTATAATAATATTATCGGCAAAGACCATCTTAAACAAAAACTTAACTTATTTTTTACCGGTATTATTTGTTATTTTCATCAAACTTTTAATAATTAAAACGTATTTTTTTTTAACTAAACCTTATCGTTATACGGCATATATAATTTTAACCTTTCGTTAAATTTCGAATATATTACAGGTTTTAATTATTTTACCTTTGTTTTTAAAATTATTATTTATTTTAACTTTAATTAAAATATTATATTGAAAAAAAAATATATTTATTTAAAAACCTTTTAATCGTTATTAATATAATAAAACGTAAGACTTTAACTTTTAAATAATTAAATAATTTGTACCTTATTTCGACTGTAACCTTATAACCGTTATCGTTAGGTATAAATTAAATATTAATTATCTAAATAATAATTATATTAATAGGTTACGAAAAACCGTAATTCTTTTCGAACCGTCCATTAATTACTTTTTAACATTTTATATATACCCGTATTGCCTTCCGAATATGGCTAATTATTCCGTATTAATAATAAAAAACTATTATATAATAATAGGTCGAATTTTGTACATTATAATTATAATCCTTATAATAATACTTAATTATTATAAATTATTTTTGTTTATTATCGATAGTTTTATAGCTGCCGTATCGTTTATCCGCTTTATATTATAATATACCGTTTTAAATAAAATAATTTAACGTTTCGATTTTAAAATTAACTTTCTTTTAATTAAGATTTTATATAATCGATTAAAAAAGTTTAATATTACAGAAAACTTAACATATTTTTATAATCTTTTAAATTAATTCTTAATAAAAAGTTTTTCTTTATTCGTTTTAATAAAAGTTAAAATGATACCGGTTAAAATAAGGTTAAACCGAATAACGTTTAGTTAAATATTAATAAAATTATTAACCTTTTTTTATTAATCGTTTAACCCATTAAAAGTTTTACGCAATTTTCGGAACAAATTTATTGATAATTAAATTCTTTTTACCAAAAATATGCTTAATTTCGAAATTAAATATTTTTATTTAGGCTATTTAACGGATAAATATAACTTTAAGTAAAAAGTTTAAAAAATTATTAATTTAAACCATTAATACTTTAATATTGGTTTTTAATATAAATCGAATTCCGTAAATAGAATTTCGAAAATTTTTTAAAACTTTAAAAATAACTTAACATTTTAGCTTATTAATATCGTAATTTAATTTAATGCTTTTCTAAATACCGTTTTCGAAATGTATAAAATATTTAATATTATTAATTATTTAATTAAAAATATTTTTAAAGCCGTTTTTATTTACGTTTATTTTTATATTAATTTTACTTATAATAAAATTATTATCCAAAATAATTAAAGTCGGGATAATAATAATTGCTTTTTTTATATTTTTTATAAGACGGTTTTAATTAAGTTTTTAAACGAAAAATTAATTTTTCCGAAATAAACCTATAAAAGGTTCGGCTTTAATAAAGAAATGTATAATAAAAATCCGGTAATAAATAATAATATTTAAAGAAAATTCAATTTTTAAAACGTTTTTATATAACGGAATTTCCAGAATTTTATTACTTTAATTATATCTGGTTATTATTTATTCGTTCCGTAAACAAATCCGATTATAACGATTATTTTCTAATATTATTAAAAAATTTTATATTAATCGATATATTAATAAGTTTATAATTAAAAAGAGTTTGGTTTATATTAACGATATGTTCGTATACAAATCGCCGAATTCCGGAAAAATATTTTTTGTCGTTATATTTTATTTTTAAGCTTTTAATATTAACGTTATCGATAAATAACCGGGTAATATCGAACATTAAATCGTAAAATCTTTTTATTACGCGGTAAAAATAAGTTATAGAAGTTAATAAATTTTATAAATATATTAATAGATTTAAAAAGATTTAAAGATATTATAAAAATAATAAAATTTTTATTAATAAAAATTAATATAACTTAATCGTAACTGGAAAAAAAGTTTCTTAAGGTAATTAATAAATATATAACAAAATTTGCAAAAATTTGTTGTAATTTTTTAATATCAAGGTATTTTATAAAATAATAACGTTTAATTTAATAACAAAATTGATTAATTATAAATTATCGTTCTTTTTTTAATAAGAAATTAAGTATTTTTATATGTGATGTAAAATTATTCCAATATTTTTCGTTATATACGTATTTATAATATATCGATCAATTTATTTTTAAAGCTAATAAATATTATTATGCCCTTTTTTATTATGTTTTATAAAAGATTATTCGGATTTTATAATCTAGTATAATATTCGATTTAATTTTGCCATAATTTTGCTAATTTCAAGTTAAAGTAATTTTTTTATAAAAAACCATTTTTTTAAATAAGGTCTTTTTAATGCGGTTAAATTTATTATTAAATTAATTAAAAATAGCTTTAATTTTTTCTTTAATAAATCGGATATTTTATATATGGTTATAAATTTAAAAAATAAGGTAATTAATAATATACCAAATTTATTAATTTTTTTTTATTTTATTTAATAATTTTCTAAACCTTTTTAAATTTTTTAACTTTTTAACCCGGATTTCCGGATAATATTAATCCGTTTGGTAATATATTATCGATTAAAATTAATTTTTTATTTCTCCTTATATATCGTATTAATTTATACGGTCCGATTATTATTAATTTTTTAATATATTTTATCCTGGAATTCTTTATATAAAATATATATAAATTCATTGTTATTAAATTAATTTAAAATAATATTTCCTTGTTCTAGTTTATTATTTATAACCTTTTAAATTATTATCGGGTTTTAATTAATATAAATATTATTAATCGAAAAAACGTAAGGGCCCGTAACGTATTCGTTTATATTTTTACAGAGCCGATTCTTCTACCCAGCATCCACTCTGAAACCAGCATGTCCGTTCAGCCAGTTAAGGAATTGCCCGATTTTGTCGCGCTCGGCTCCAAATCCCAGCCCGATAATACTGTATGCCCGCCTAAGGTGGAAATACTGAACGGGGCCACAAAGAACGTATCGCGCAACATTGTTATGACATGCAGCAGATCTCGCTTTTCGTCTAATACAAGATGCTTTCAAAAGCATGAAACAGCTTGTGAAAGCGGGGACGACGAAGATAGCAGCCAATCGCATCCGGTCAAGTCACGGCTTTGTCGGAGAAAGACTCCAGTTCGTTACGCGAGTTGTAATACGGCGATCTCCAGGACCGATCCAACAGATGAAGACCGACATCGTCGCAAACGTCGAAGAACTGCTATGCATGCTCAGATAGATCTCCATAATAATTCTTATGAGCCTCCCGATAGTAATAGCGACCAAGACCAAGCTAGTCGGCAACCGCTATGCAATGGCTTCCATAGGCTCTCTGGCTTAAGTGAAACGGACATGGACGGGGATGGTGATGGCATCTGCCCATCGCCTTCCAAATCTTCCAGGCGCCGGAAAGCCATTCCTTCCCACAGCTCAACTGTTCCTAAAAAGTCCACTGGGAAAAAAATGCAGTCAGCCAGCGGCAATTTCTTACGACGGAGCTCGTTAGCTGCAATCCGGTACGGCATGCTTAGCCTACCACATTCTCACACCAATAATAACGAGTTACAAATTCAAGCACCTACAGCAAAATTTGCGGAATGACTACTTGGACAAGCGGTTCTGAAACGTATCACCATCGATAGGTTGGTTACTTTTCAACTACAATTTACTTGGGAACCCTGCAAGAACGAACAGACTGGGGCAAATACGGTCTCGCATAAGGTCCCACTACCTAGACCTAGAACTCCTTAAGCTATAACAAAAAGCAAGCGAGGCACGGTAAGAAACTTCACCCCTGAAGAGGATGACCTGATAGTTACATTAAGGGAGCAGGGGTTATCATGGAAGGATGTTCATAAAGAATATAAAAAACAATTTCCAGAGCGGTCTGTGGGTTGTTTACAGGTCAGATATAGCACCAAATTAAAGAATAGGTAACTTAGATAAAGCCCTGCATTCCGGGACCTGAGTTACGGACGGAATGCAATTCTAGGGTTAATTTATTGTTAGTTATAGTGGCAAGATTAAAGCTGAGCCAAGTAAAGGATAATTCATTTATTAGCTTACCATCTCTCGGAAGTGGCTGTGCTTAAATTGAGCTAAACAAGTCGGCCAATAAATCTACGTTCCAAAGAAGCAGACCTATCTAATAGCTTTATGGTTTAGCATATTGAAACAGACATACGCCGCATAGCTTACCAAGCCTGGCTGCATAACTTGTAATTCGGGCCGATGCCTGATTTGGTAAACATTAAAACGATCATCGGCCTAGAGAAAAGAGTTAGTAATAGAGTCTGAGGTCTGCGCCGGATCGGCACTGCGGAATGTCGTTAATATGGAGGAGGAAAAGGAGGAGGAGGAGGAGGTACCAGGTTATCATTAACTTAAGCGACTATGAAAAATCGTAAAAGACTAAGTAACGATAAATCGAATCAAAATCGTAAAAGCGGTAAAGGATCTGGAAAGACGAGCCGTGTCTTAGACCTTATTTAAATCTTGCAGTATGTAGTTGCAGATATTTCTTCTATTCCAGTAAAACGGACGTTTGCTACATCTGCTTACGATCTAATAACTTCGGGGATTCTGCGACTGGCCGAAGAAACTCCTTGCCGCCCTTTAGATGTGCTATGTAACTTTACGGCTAAATGTTGTATGCAGGGCAACTCCTTCCTGTCTCCGGTCGGACGCCAGGCTATCGAGTCAGCGGTGTACCTAAAATGGTTCGAAAATCGGTTCGAAATAGCTGGTAAATTCCGGAACGTGCACATCTTATTTCATTTCCGTAACGTTCCTTAGGTATTACCTTTAATTCTTCGTTACGGAAGAGGTATATAAAGAAAGCTTCGCAGCAGGTAGAGGGTGGAGGGTGGGATGGAAGTTGTCAGCTAGCTGGGGGGTGCGTAGCGCACCCCATAAACGGAAAGGTCACCTACGGATCGGCACATACATGTTCCGTGGCTAGACTACCAAGAAGCTGAACGTGTCCTACAGCATACGCAGTTAGCCTAATATAATAACATAACTGATGTCCCCTATATCTGACACATACATGTTTCGTGGCTAAATTACCAAGAAGCTGAACGTGTCCTATAGCATACGTAGTTAACCTAATATAATAACATAACTGATGTCCCTTATATCTGATAATTAAAAGTCTTATTTGCTTAATTAACGTTATATATTAATTAATTAGCTATTATTAACACGATATAAGCTATATATTAATAATAATTATATATATATTTTATTAGCTATAATAATAACCGCATTATTAACGTCCTTTACTATTTATAATAAAGTTAAAAACTGCAATTATTTTAAAAAGGAATTTTAGTTTAAGATATACGTTTTTAAAATCTGAAATTATATTAACCTTAATTAATTACCTCCGTAACCTATTAAATTAATAGAAATCGATATAATTTTTTACCAAAAAAAATGAATTTATATTTTAATATAAATTATTATTTTATCAGTTATAAAAATTACCGAAAAAATTGATTTTACGAATTAATTAACGAAAGTTTCTAAAATAATAACCGAAAATAAATTAGTTTATAACCAGAAATATACGGTATATATTTATAAAAATCGGAAATACGATATATTTTACGAAAATATTAATAATTTAACGAAATAAATTTAAAAAAAATATTTTTTACGATTAAATAAATAAATTCTTTTAAGGAAAGAATTTACGAAAATAATATATTATGCTCGTTAAATCTGGCAAAATGTACGACGATAAGGCTATAATTGATACTTAACGGAAATATTATAAAATATTAAAATAAATTTAAAAATTTAGCAAAAAATTAAACGAATAAATCGGTAAAAAAAAAGAAATTTATAGCCATAAAATAATAATATAAAGTTTCAAAAACGAATAGGATAAACGGATATGTTAATAATTTATATATAACCGTAACTTTTTTCATAAAACTTTAAAATATTTCCTTTTAAATAACGAAAAAAGCCGAAATTGGAAACGGTATAATTAATTATAAACAAACGGTTACTAATTTTCTACATTATTAGGCTTAAAATTATTAATTATTTATATTACAAAACGTTAAAAAAACGTTTTTAACGTTTTACGGAATTTCCGTAAATTTATTTTAATAAAATAATTTTACGTTTATTAACGTTTTACCGTATAATAAACCTTTAAAAGACAATTAAAACGAAATAATTATAAAAGTTTATATTTAAATCGAAATATTAATAAGCAAAAACGTTAAAAGTTAAACGTATAAGATATTTTATATAATATGTTTAAATATTTTATATTAATTAACTTAATATTATTATACGTTTTTTAATAAAGCCTTAATAAGATTTAAGTTTAATAAAGTAATAAAAATTATAATTAAATAACGAATTATTTTTAATTAACCTTTTAAAAAAAGGATTAATTATTGATTAAAAATTATAATTAAATCAATTATATAAAAAATAAACTAACTTTTAAAGGAAATAAAATAAATTTTAGTATGTTTGCTAATTTCCGATTAACGTAATATAATAAGCGTTTTATTTTATTTTTTAAAAAACTTTTTTATTTTGGATTTAAGATCGACGATATATATCTTTAACCTTATTAGCAGGTTTCTAAACTTTAAATTAACCGTATAAGACGCTAAGGTATATATAAATAATAATTTTATTGCGATTAAAGGGTACGAAAAGATTAATATATTATTTCGAAATTTTAACGGTATAAAAATGTTTTAATTATACGACGTAATTTATTGCGAAAAGTTTATATATAATTTAATATTATTTTAATAATTTCGAAAAAAAGGCATTAATAAAATAACCAAGAAATTAATAATTTTATTCGAAATAGGTATAATTAATTAATTGTTACGTTAATAAAAAAGTTTAATTAATTTATTATTAAAAGTATTAACGTAATAATTATTTATATAACTTTTATTATTTATAAACGAAACGCTAATTTATAAACAAAAGAATCTTTACGTATAAGTAATAATATTATATAATACTTAAAATTAAATTATCCAGATCCCGAAATAATTACTTAATTATAATTTTAAATAAAGAAATTATGGTTAAAAAGTTTTATAATAATTAAATATTAAATATATGATAAAGAAAAAGTTTAAAAAATATTCCGCTTAAAATAAAAAATTATTACTAATT
Source organism: Monosporascus sp. CRB-9-2 (assembly GCA_004155915.1). Taxonomy (NCBI): domain Eukaryota; kingdom Fungi; phylum Ascomycota; class Sordariomycetes; order Xylariales; genus Monosporascus; species Monosporascus sp. CRB-9-2. The sequence goes on from QJOA01000887.1 coordinate 19,374, forward strand.
TTATAAATTTCGAAAAGAAAACTCGGAAAAATATAAATACGTTATATTCATTACCGATAAATATTTAAAATTTATTTAAGATATTTATTTTAAAAATTAAAAGCAAAATATATTAATTATAACGTTTTAATATTTTTAAAAAATTCTGAAAGTTTTTTCTTTTTTTGATAAATAATTAAATACGATAACGAAATCTTAAAAAACTATTAATTCCGAAATATACTTTAATCCCTTCCCTTTAACATTACACTTAAATTTTTAATACCGTATATATAGGCTTAAAACGGGAATGTAAAACGTTTAAAGAATATAATTAAAATAATAATAATTACGATACGAAATAACATTAAATTACCCGCATTTTTAATTATATATATTTTTAAAATAATAAAATACTTATATAACCGTATCTTTAATTACGTTTTTGTTAATAAACTTTATATAAAATTTATTATATTTATTTAAGGTATAAAAATAACGTTATAATATTTAATCGAAAGTTCTAAAAAGAAATTAGTTATAAACTTATAATTATATAACTTACGTTATAATAATTGCCGTTATAAAAAGAAATAAAATTTTTAAAAAATAAATTTTAAAATATAAATTAATTATTTCGGCGGTTATAGATTAATTAATAATTACGAAATTCAAACTTCGTTAATATATAAAATAATCGTTATTCGAAACGTTTAATTTAACGACAAAGCTACCTTTTTAAATAAAATTGAAAACTTTAAAAATAACCTTTTTTATATTACGGAAAAAGAATTATAAAGATTATTCCGATAAATAAAGCTATTTAGTTAAACTAATAACTATTTAATTTATTTATAAGAAAAAATAAAAATTTAAACGAAATAATTTAATTACCAGCGGGATGAAAAAAATAATTTTGAAACGGTACAAACGTTAAAGAAACTTACGAAAAAAAAAAAATTTAAACTTGCACGAATAAAATTAATTACCTTTATACGACCGTTATATTCGAATTACTTCCGTCTTTTAAATTATTACCGTTCTTAATATTTGCCTTAATAATTATTATAATTATTACGTTAACGAAAAAATTAAAAGTAGCTTTAAACTTTTATTATATTATTTAATTTAAAGTAACGGTAAAAAACGAAAGCATTTTACGAGTTAAAATTACTTTCCCGTACGTTCCGTATAATAAAAATGTTACCAAAATTAATTACAAAATATAAAAGCTCGTATTTGATATAAAACGAACAACGTATTTTATAAATATATATAATAACCGGCTTACCTCATTAAAATCAGGCGCTATTTTTGAGGTTATGGCTGCGCCTACGGCGCAGCCGTAGCTAGTTCCACAAACATATAGCTCTAAGTACCGACCCATAAAAAGACCCATAGAAATCACGAACTTTAAAAATAAGGCTTGATAGTACGGTATAAAATATTAGGCGCTATATCGATATTTCTATACAAAGTTTCGAAAATTTGTTTTAAAACTTTATAAATATAATAACGATAAAATATTTAATAAAAAGAATTTTCCAATTTATATATAACTTTAAAAAAGGTTTTTAATTATATATATAACTTCTCGATCGGGGTTAAATTAATAAAGATATTAAAAAATATATTAAAATTTTAGTTAACGATAAACCTTTTTATACGAAACGCCTTCTTAGTTACTATAACGTAATTATTATATATAACATTTTGCTATATATTTTTTAAAGGTAATTTAACATAAAAAAAGCCCGTTTAATTATTTTTTTATTCGTACGGATTATGGTTATTATGTCGTAAATAAAAGAGTATTCCGGATTTAGCTAACTTTAACCTTTTTATAGCTGCGACGGAATAATTATAACCCGTACGGCCTAAAAAATTAATATACGGACTTTTTTTATATAAAATATACTAAGAAAACCCGGTACATAATAACGGAGCCGATAGTTATGATGTCGTAACCATAAAGGCGTTCCGGACCTGGCTAACCTTGACCTTTTTATAGCTGTAACGTAATAATTATAACCTGTACGGCCGAAAAAATTAATATACGGACTTTTCCTATACTGAATATATTAGGGAAGCCCGGTACATAATAACGCGACCGATAGTTATGCTGTCGCAGCCATAAGGACTTTGCGGTCGCCCATTTCCCAGACCTAAATATGGCTATATTGGCTGTAATTGCCGTCGAAAAAAATGAAGAAATTCTTATCTAGATATTAGCATTTATTGGACGCGTATATAAAGTTATAAACTTATCGGGCTTAATTTGGTTACGTAATTTTAAATCTTTGGATTATTTTAATAACGATGCCGAAAACGAAACCTATTTTCTGAAACTAATATTTAGGCCTTGCTAGCTCGTTACGGGAAAATGGGATTTGATTGGTTAATTTTTAGCGTAATATAATAATATATTGAAAAAGAATTGGAAACGAGCCAGCAAAGGCCTGAGCCAGCTGGGGCAATCACCGGCCGATAAATTACAAAAGTTTAAGAAAAATAAAAATCCGAAATATCCGCTACTTTAAAGGGAAAGATTTTATAATAAACGTACGGTATCGAAGTTATAAAGCCGAATGTATACGCAAGATTTACCGTTATCGTAACAAAACTATAAAAAATTAAATATATACCTGTTAAAAAAAATTTAAAAAAAATAAAAAAGTGTATTTATAAATTTATAAAAGAATTATGATTTTAAAAAGTTACTAACTAGTCTTTTACTAAAAAGAAAAACAAATTTTACAAAATATATAAATATATATTTACGAATTTAATAAACATAGTTAATTATAAAAATATAAAATCCGTTTCGTTATACGAAACGATTAATAATTTAAAAACGTTTATAATAATATATACGTATTTATATTTATAAAGAAATGGTTTTAAACATTAATGATTATTGCAGTAAAATTTAACTTTAAATTTAAATAATATAATATTATAAATACTTTTATTAAAGTAAATGTGTTTTACGATATATATATATATATATATATAAAACCTAAATTATTTATACCGTAATAAAATATTTTTATTTAAATTTTTTTTATAAATT